>JAZHYW010021869.1:0-109673 GCA_037355805.1 Ixodes ricinus
TGTTTCCCATAAATTGAAGTTAGCAACGCTGCTGATCAATGCGGCTAAAATTCTTCAAAACGTATGGCACGGGTCCCAAACTTCTATATTTCTAAATGCTAACATCTCGTTACATAACAGAAGTAAGAATTTTTTTCCATTTATCTTGATGTGGTAAATGCTCACCGAGAGCAGCAAACGATGTCGCAAAAAAGTAATCAACTAATTCTGGAAGTGACATTTTTTTCGTGGTTTTTATTATAGACATCCGTCCCAAGCAACGCTTAGTGAAAGAGGTGATTCCCGCAAATGCATTTACCTATGAAATAAAATGTAGCACTTTTGTCAGGAAAATTGCCATATTTCGAAGGAAACAAATAAAAGACGGGTTTAGAAACCGCGCGTAGGAGTCTTCTGGACTCATTCACAAATAGACCTGCAGAAAGCTGGGTACACGAAATATATGACATAGAAAACTCGCTTCAGTCAAGCCCCATTCACTATATTGCACAAAATGTTTGCGTTTTGTTTTGGAATACATGCTCAACAAAGAGGAATGCCAAAGTATTTACGTCACCGCCTTGCCGCCTCGCGAGTACAACATCTCATCTCGGCACTTTACGCAGCTTCTAGACAAAATTAAGGCAACGGAGAAGTATTCCTCTCCATATATGAACAAAAAACGCATCAACTCGCCTTCGTCTACACTTTATTTTTATTCTCAGATGTCAGCGAATTGATTCCTGAATAACAACATACACAGACAAGAAAACTCTTCCGCGCCATTTGCTTAATCGTAAAGTCCAGTGCAAGATATCCTATTGATAACCCTCTATCGTAAATATCGGAAACATGATTTACAACAGCCTCAAAGATGGCGGCGCACCATTGTTCCTTTGGGACGCAATCTGAGGCCACTCAGAATGTGATGCATCTAGGTCGTAGTGACGCATCAACGTACTCTCGGCGTACCTCGTCAATCTGAGCGCCTCTGATGCCGCACTCGCATTCGGACTCTCAAATTCGCTGATTTACACGAATCTGTTAAAGAATTCCCTCCTTTGGGCTTTTTTCTTGATACGAAATGTTTTCCGATGTCGCCGATCATGTCGGGAAGAAGCTCTGTCGTGCGAAACTGCAGAAGAAGGTTCAATGTTCCGTGTGTTCTGCGTTGCCTCCTTGAAGACTACGAATAACGTTGCAGCTATTCAATTTAAAAGAAGAAAAAAAAACATTATTAGCGTACATATTTTCAGAAGTTTCGGTCGGTTTTCAATAAAAACTAAAACATAGTTGTTTCTCATTGAATACATTTGGAGCCATGCCACACCTTTTATTTTATTTTGAGTTAATTCTTCGTTATCCATTTGACCAGGAATGGTAATCAACTGTTTATTAAAACATTATGTAGCATTCAACGCGTCATTGTGGTTTTTACCATTTTCTGCTCAGACAAAATTATTTTTGTTCTTTTTTATAGTAACCTTCTTTATTCAAGCTCTCACTTTGCACTATAAGCCCGTACACCATGCACTCCAATTTCCGCGTGAGGAATAGACAGCTGGCTGCTAGAACAAACCGAATTATATTAAGGAAGGAACACGCTTGTGGAGCCTTATAATAACGGTCAGATCTCTGTGGCAATCCTAAGAGAGGAGGAAAGCGCGTGTACAGCGTTTGATGCACCGCCACCGACACATATTTGCGTTCTTGCTTTGTTTTATAATAAGTGGGCCACTACAAGAACAATGATATAGTTTGCTTTGAATCATGGTTTAACTCCAGAGGCGCACGTGCATAGTGGACCCGATATATAAGAACATAATAAAAAGTATAACTAAAAGCTAAAGTATTTGCAAGGACTGCTTGGACATAACAGCAACTAGAATTACTTTTTTTCTGATATACAAAAGAAGCTCTCGAAGTTTTTTTTTTTTAAATATCCTAATTTTGATTAGCTCTAGATGTTGTATGCTCAACATATTGCTTGAAGAGATGATTTTCGGTGCAAGATATGCTAAGATACAATTTGGGCTTGCTACTGGTTCAGTATTTACGGTGTAACTGCAAAGGAATCGAAGCTGCCACTTCGTAAAAAGTACGTGGTGGTGGCATATCTTAGCGTTTAACGTTATGAGCTTCTAAATACAACTCAATGACCTCTCTTAAACGTCCACGAGTGCATGACAGCATTCTAGGCTGTCATGCTTTTCTGGAGATTTTTGGATGGCAATACCCCCGTCAAACGTTCAAATTTAAAATAAGTGTTTTTAACGGACAGTATCTGACCGGACAATCAGCGTGCGCCACACCTGGTGCAGCGCGGTGCATGACTCCTTCATACCTAGTTATAAATATAAATATAACTGTATATATATGTACAGCAGAAAACGCACTTGATACGGTTGTTGGAGTTTTTAAAACATATTATTCGTAAAGTGCGTCGACGATTGTGTGTATCTGTGTGTGTATATAAACAGCTCTTAGGGCTTTTACAGCTAATATTTTATTTTAAATCTAACAAACTCGCTTAAGACAAAGAGTTGATATTCCAAACATAATAAACATATGATCTCACCCCCGTCATTCATTGCAGTTGAATGCGTCGAATAATACTGAAGAGCTCATGGCGGACATCATTGGAGTTTCGGAGATCTATAAGGTTCGGCTTTGCACTGTGTAGTCATTTGGCTGAAGGGGGGGGGGGCAATCACTGCAATTGTAATAATCGGTCACGGGGGGGGGGGGATCACTGCAATTGTAATAATCGGTCACATGGGTTATAAATTCATAACTTTACGGATGCTCTTATTTTCAGTTTAAAAACCGAAAAGAATAGTTGCAACTTGTAGGACGACCTTGACGTGCTGTTTTTACCCTAGCTAGAATGCAGTCAGTGCTTTACATAATATTGCGTTCTTATATTTGTGTTCAATGGTATTTGGAAGTATACACGAACTCAACTTTGTTACGTCACGCCGCGGTAGTGGCGCGTCGGCCGCACTTCCGGTCTGGGGCGGTGGGCGGAGGTCACTGTATGAGACATGCATTCCTGTGTTCTTTTGGAAGAAACCAGTCAAAAGATCTGCCTCCTCGTCAAAATGCTGTGACGGGGGCTTTACCAAAAGGGTCGGGAAATGTTTGAAGGTCAGTTTTCGTGTATTTTCTGCCTGCTCGATTCGTCCGAGAACGTGGATAAGGGCCGTGAAAAGGGCAAACCAGACGCTGTCGAGCTACAATTGCTTGTGCGGGCAATACTTTGGGCTGAATTCACAAATACATGTGGTAGCAAGATGTATTTATTTTGTTCCAACATGAACGAGGGAAAACCGCCAAGTTGTCTGGACCACCTGCGGGTTCAGTGCGTCTTCAAATTCAAACGGCCGCCTGATCGTGCGAACTGTCGTCTGCTCTTTCAAACTTGTCTGCTTTTTGTCGCCTGCTCGATCAAACAAAAGCGGCCCGTAGACCAAAGTTTGATCCGGCGCTTACGATAAGAAGTAATTGCAAGTATCAAAAGACTTTTAAGTAGGCTCGGTGTAAACAGTAGATACAAGATGTTGACCATTGGTTCCAGTGACCATCACCGACTTGTTGCGCCTGACGCACTTGGTCTGTTCCCTCTTCCGATTTTGAGTATCGATGTCGATCATCGCCGTCTACACTTTTGCAGCACGAGCAACGTCGCGACAGAAAATAGCTAGAAGAATCTCATCATGGTTTTGGCGTCCATTGTGCGTTTTTCACTCGAATGAATCGCCTCACGTCAAACTATTTACGCAAAGCTTAGCGGCGTAACGAGCCTTGATAATTTCACTCAGGCGACAATTTTAACTCGCAAGAAGAGTACGCACACTCACACAGACGCCGACAACGTGACATCACACTGGTCTGTTTATGCGGGACGCGGTGCTTCTTGCCCACACTACATTGCGCATGCGTTCGAACTGTCGTCTGCTCTTTCAAACGTGTCTGCTTTTTGTCGTTTGCTCGTTCAAACGACAGCGGCCAGTAAACCAAACTTTGACCCAGTAATTGCGATAAGAAGTAAGTGCAGGACTCAAAACACTTTTAAGTTTGAAGGTTGGTTTGGTTAAGTAGGCTCAGTGTAAAGAGTAGATACGAGGAGATGTTGATCATTGTTACCAGTGGCCATCACCGACTTGTCACGTCCAATTATACTCGCGATATTCAGTATCGACGTCCACCATCTCAGCTACGGTCCACGCTTTTGCAGCCCGAGCGACATCGCGACTGAAGATAGCGAGCAGAATCTCATCGTGGGAGGTAGGCTTTAGCGCCCATTCCGCGTTGTCCACGTGAAATGAATCACCGCACGTCACATTATTCACGCGAAGTTTTGCAGTGTATTGAGCCTCGTTAATTTTTCTGACGCCACCCAAGTAGTCGGACATTGTTAGGAGGACGTAGAATCAACAATTCTAACGCGAAAAAAGAGCACGGGGACTCAAACTGACGCCGACAACATTGCATTTCAATGGTTGTTTATGAGCGACGGCGAGCTTCTTGCCCACCCTCCATCGCGCATGCGCGGCGCCGATGGCGTCCGCTAGGAGCGCTCAGGTTTGTTTGTAAACATCAGTTGGTGTATATTTAAATTGTGCCGAGTATCGTGTTTATGCAAATAATAAAACGTGTCGTCTCAGTTAAAGGCAACGTTTCAGAGCGCAGCTCTTAGGCGCTCGTTCCCGTGTTTCGCGGCGCCGATGGCGGCGTAACCGCGCCGTTGCATTATAGGGACGTCAGAGACCTATAGATCTATTCGATTCCCCGCTAAATTTAGCTAAGAAACCGGTTTGGTGTATAGGTCTGTAACGTCCCATAATGCAACACTGTGCATTCAGTTTTCCCACTAAATTTAGCAATAAAACGGACGTCGCATGACCTCAACACCAATTCAGTTTCCCCGCTAAATTTAGCGGGGAAACTGAAATGGTGTTGAGCTCACGTGGCGTCAATTTTCCAGATAAATTTAGCTGGAAAACTTCGGGAGGAGGGAGATTATGAAGTAGGAGGTGGAGAGAAGGGAGTGGGGAGGAGAAGGAGAGGAGGAGGAGTGGAGAGGGGGAGGAGGAGGAGGGAAGAAGGAGGAGGGTCCTCCGAACCCTCCCGCTCATTTCCCATCCTTTCATTGCTTTTTTCCCCAAATACGGATAAGTCTATTGAATGTCGAATTTCGGTTTTTTTTTCGAATTTCAAAGCATGTATCAAAACTGAAATACCCTTAATCATCTTGCGACGTGATATCTTTTTTTATCGCCCTATTTTGAGATGTATTGCTGGTGCGAGTGAATTGACAAGTAATGCACGCGTTCATTTAAACTTACACTTCTATTTATATTCATACGCAAGTTCTTAACTGTAAGAGTGGAACTGCATGCGCAGTGTGTAATCAACGAACATAGACCTCAATGTTTCCTTTTGTTGTTTCTTACGACTAGTGAAGAAAAATGCCCATGATGATAACATTATAGATATCTCCACTTTAACATACACAATAAACTAGGGCTGGGCGTGGATTAAAAATTTGAGCCTGATTAATTGCCACCCTATTATCGATTAAGTAATCGATTAATAGATTTCGCATATTATCATGCGTATTAGCTTAAAAATCAAAATTAAACGCTTTAGCCCTGCTGAATATTGTCACGAATGGCAGGCAGAGATATGGTTATTTCTGTATAAAACTAAGCGTTCAAGAGTATGAATTTGTGCCCAAAACAAAACCAGAGGTACAGGCGTCGCTCGCGTCGAAGGCGGCGTGACCGCTGGATTGAGCAGTGACGAAAGGCTGCCCATTTGCAACCAAAAGCAGGCTCTTTTTTTCTTTTTTTTTTGCTATCGTAGCGCACTTTTTTTTATTACCCGGAAAGTACTAGAATAACACTAACCTGTAACGGAAAATAGGGGGAACTAGCGAGTTTTTCCGTACCATTCCAGAAACTAACGAAAGAATAAAAGATAAAAGAATTGTTTGCAACTGGGATTAGAACCTGGCACTGTCGCGTGAAATTCGAGCTCGTTAGCCACTGCGCTACTCTCTCTTGTTTTCTTTATTCCACTGCGCTACTCTCGATCTAAAAAGAAAAATTAATACTAGTTTTTCCCAACGAACAAATACGTCGTACAAAATATACATGTTTGAAACACCCAGCCTTCCCTGGCCGGCGTGACCGGGTTAGAAAATTTGAAGGGCGATCAGGTTTCAAGTGCAGGCATTCATTCGCGCTGCACACTCTGCCTGGTGTACACTTCGCCTGTGTAAGCACCGCTCTCAATAATATATCCCCTGACAGGCCAAGCGTCAAGGCCAGCGCGCCGCACAGACATCCTTGACTTTCAGATACTGTGCAATGACAGTACCATAAATATATCATAGGGCACGCCCCCTTCATTGTCGACAGTAAAACAAAGAATCCCATATGGCGATATTGAAAGGTACTTTTTGGGAGCGCGCAGCAGTGTGTCCCAGTTAAATGTCGCGTTCCAGCCATTCAGAAATATATCCTCCATTGTTTGTTAACATGCAAACACCGAACCGAAACTCTGTTAACAGATTTATTATTCTGTGCTGTTTATACACCTGCCAATTGTATTGCAGCAGTTGAGCTCAACTATTTTCACTCCCAGTGATATATTTTTTATGCCAAATATGTTATTAAACGTGTCGAAGTTGAAAACATAAATATCGACTGTACAAGAACTCAATGCATCAAATGAAAACAAGAAACAGTAAACATTTTTTGGCGCATTGTTTCCTGTTAACGCTTACTTTTATCAATACGGTCCTATGCAAATTTTTAACATTATGTTCTTCTTCGATCATTTTGAGTGTGGCTCTCTTCACTGAAACAAAAATTCAACAGCAATCCTTTTGCATTGACACAGCTATTTGAAAATAATTACAATATTTTATATTTAAACTTTTGGCGAGAAATTTTTCTTACAATATTTTGCTGCCAAGGGGAGAAGCACAGCGGCGCATGCGTGTCGGTTTTCCTGCGAAAATGACAGTCGGTTCTCGCATTGCTTGGATAGAAAATTGTGTACCATTTTGACAATCTACTGGATGATTCAAGGGGAGGCCAGGCTCTTCAAATCGACCGCAAAATTCGGTTTCTTAACCTATCACGCTACGACTTTGTGCAGCGTTGCCCACAGATGGTGCATTTTTTTTGTAAAATTTGCAAAGAGCCAATTAACCTGAGGAAAATGTAAAGAAAAAAAGGCGTAGCTCCTATGGAAACGCAGCGACGCCACCGGTCTTCAAAAAACACGTCGCTGTTTCGTACGGGAGACAAGAGATGGCGCAACGAACGCCGCCAACGCAGAGGTTCTGCGCCAACGAACGAGCATACGGCGCCGAGAGTCAGCGTCTTTAGCAGACGAACATTTCGACACAAAAGCGGCGCGCGTTCCGGAAGCGGCGACAGTCGCAGAAACAAAAACAGGCGCGGTAACAAGGAACTGCAGCTCCTTGTCTGCTAAAGACGCCGGCTCTCGGCGTCGTGTGCTCGTTCGTTGGCGGCTATTGGCGTCGCGACCGCTTGCGCCATCTCTTGTCTCCCGTGCGAAACGGCGCCGTGTTGTTTGAAGACCGGTGGCATCGCTGCGTTTCCATAGGACCAAACCTTTTCTTTCTTTACTTTTACCTCAGCTAAGTTCGCTCTTTGTTGCAAATTTTACAAAGAAAATGCACCGTCTGTGGGCAACGCTGCACAAAATCGTAGCGCGATAGGTTAAGAAACCGAATTTCGCGGTCGATTTAAAGAGCCTGGCCTCCCCATGAATCACCCGGTATATTACCAGCGACCTAGACGCTTCGAAGTGCCTAGTTTTTCGCGAGTACCATGAGTTGCGGAGTGAATTTTACGACAGTGTGAAATGCGGGACATTTTGAAGATTTGGGAATTTCTCGCGGGACGCGGGACGCGAGCACTCAATGTGGGACAGTCCCGCTAGTCAGAGGACGGGTGGTCACCTGACCTGGACAGCGATTACGTCTAGGTCGTTTTCCAGAAAGAGGCCGCTCAGCTGGTACTGTCACCGTCTCGTTGTCAGACCCAGCACGTTCAGCGTGGCAAGGCGAAGAGCTGTCTGAAGGTTCACTGCCACCTAAGAGTGAAATCAAACGAACCATAGGGTGCTCACCTCGGGCCTTTGAACGACCACCATGCACTCATTGTCCGGGCGGGGAGTTGGATTGGTTTCACCATCTGGTTCTGTGAAGTCGCCGCACATGCTACAACAGTGTAAAGCAGGGCCTCCGTCCTTCGCGAGTTGCACCGCTCGCTGCCTCGAGACTGTCTTTCAGAGCACAGGCCCTCGCAACTACGAGGGTGGTGTCGCCGGTGGTCCCCGGTCCGGTTGTATAGACAGACACGCTGTTTACTAACAAGCCCGCGTTTGCCCACACCAGGTGTGGGCACTGCGCGTGCGCAGAAACCAGATCCGGGAGAGGGGAAGCTTTGGCGCATGCGCAGTGCCCCATCGACAGCGCCACCGCAGCTGCGTGACGTCAGGGCCGCGTGTTGTTCTATACGGGCTTTGTCCTGCATGCTCGACCGGCTCGTTGGACCCGAATGCATTAGACGTTGCGTTTCTTAAATCCCATTTTTTGTGGTCTTGGCGATGCACATTTTCTGTTTAAGGTCCTTTTTTTACAACCATAACGACTATATTAGAATGGAATGTTTTGTCACGGGTTAGCAGAATAACAGGCCAAACAGATACAATTATTTTAATTCACGACTTCAGCGAAGTACCAGTTAGTGCAGGAGGGGCAATTTATAAATTTGTTTAGCCACGTATCGGCTTGCGCACCAACAGCCTCTGTCAAAGTTTGCGATGGTTCAGAAGATTGAACTAAATAAGAGTCATATATTGAACAAGCAAGACCATATGGAAAGCATTAAGTCTTCATCGCATAGTACTGGCAGTTGGATGGTTGAAATAAATTTGTAAATTAATGATCCCACTTCAACAAAAAAGAAAAAGAATAGAATCATCAATATGCAATATATTGATCAATGATTGGTAATTCAAACAAAATATTTCTTAAGCCCTCTCATACTAAAAAATGTAATAAAAAAATCGTGAAAAACTGCATGAAAATTGTAGATTTTTCTAGTGGTATGTTGTAATGCAGGTAATGACACTTAAATGAACTTCACTTTTTATTCAGGCATACAAGTGGAAAAAAGAGAAAATTCAAGCTGGACTCGACCAATAAAAGGCCTTTTTGGTTTTTCAGATGACCAGATTTTTTCATTTCAATGGCAATGGTAAGCAAGCAATCTTATTGTTTGCAGCATTTGTAAGATACCGTATTGGTTTTAGAGTCAGCAGTCACACTCATTGTTACACGCACTCTACATAAAAAAGAAAAACTATTTTGCACATGGTACCGAACTGCGCTTACACGTTACGCATGAATCAACTTAAAACGATATTTTCTTTGCAGTCAACTGTACTTGTCTACCTGGTCCATGAATGTGCAACATGCACAAGCATGCGTCTCAATTCTGATTTCATTGCAAAGCAACTTTACCGGTGCCGTATCTGTGGCCAAAATGATCTCTGGCGTGTTATTCTTAGCTTTTGCCAGCGTGCGACTTGTACACTATTTGTTTTGTTCTGCGCTGTTAAAATTTACAATCTAGGACGGAGAAGAACGACACTGACACACGAAAGGTGGACCTAAAATGTGTGTGAGTGTGCGAACGTCGTCCTCCTTTGTCCTAGAATGTAAACTTCATCAGCGCAGAACAAAAAATAATGAAAAACCAACTACCCCGAACCCAAGACTCATTGGACTTCTACACCTTTATACAGATCGGGTGTCTGCAACCTTGCATTTTATAGTTAGGGGGTTACAACTATTTCACTCCTTGTCTTACTCGCTGTCGATTGTTAGAATAGAAGGTTAACCAAACTCTGGCGACTGCGAATACATGAATGCACTAAGCACTTGAACTATGGAACGAATCTACTAAAAATATGTAGCAAAGTTCTTTTTCTAACAGAAATTGTTTTGTGATCTATACGTATACGTAAGAGTTAACAAAATCATGTATTTTGGTCGATATGAACAATCTTCGCATCGCAGAAAACTGAAACGCCGTGTTTATGTAATGGTTCATACACACATGTGCGTTTGAATGCATTCGAGTGCGGTGCTGCGTTTCTTGCGGCCAGGAACGTCTGGTTGCGGTACACTCGCAGCGTTGCGCAACCCGCCGTAATGCATCGAGAGAGAGAAGAGCCGTGCTCAACTTCCAAACCCGCTGCAGTTCCGGAGTGTTCCGGAGACAAACCTGCCATAACCATTATGCAGAAGTTGATAAAAAAACCATACGCCATTCCACTCTCTGAAGGTGGATGAACAGCGAAGCTGTTTAGCACACGACACAGGCGTGACACAGAATTTCGAACAAAGGTACGAACTCATTTATTGCCTTGATCGGTGGTCATTGTGACGAAATGTACGCACACACATTTATTGTTGTCTTGATCGGTGGCCATCATTTCGCGTGGACGACTATCGCCGCCCCGAAGAGCCGGAGGAAACTAGACAGACGCGACGGAACCGCCACGCGGCGGAAAGTAGACACGCGACGGGACCGCTACCAAGGGAGAGCGGAAGGAAAGGAAACTAGGCACGCAAGTTCTTGGAACGACGACAAAGAGAGGGCGGTGCGAGCGTAGACATGGCCGACGCGGGACGCACAGCGGCAAATCCCTGAAAAACCTTTATTATATACCTGAGAGTCTACTAATCTTGGAAATGGTGCTTATTGATAAGTAATCTGCTGAATAGACATATTGCTAAATTATCCAACCATCAAAGAGAATGCAAAGAATGGTGTTCCACGCGCCGCGCGTGCCGGCGTCTGCGGCTGTAACTGCTCTAAAGCAAAAGCCTAAAACAAATGGCATCTTGCAGGCGCGTTGGTCAACGCTTTATTTCGGTTATTTAATTGGAATCTTTTATACGGCGAAGGCGTTCGCATGCGGCGCGTGCGGCGCGTGCGGCGGTGCGAGCGTAGATTTTTGTTGACGGGCATGAAAAATTCATTGAACCCTAGCCATAAACAGCTTCGCTGTAAGAAACAACGTGAGGGTCCCGTGCTCGCCGGCGCTCGTCAGCGACGTGCATCCGGTTCCCCGTTCAGCGGCGGGTCCTGCTTTTGCTTGTTGGGGAGCGAGGATAACTACGGGAGATGGTTATTCCGAAGCTGCGTTGGTTGAGTCTCGACAAAATTCCCGGAAATCTGCGGTATCGCCCCAGAAGATCGGCCACGTCAACGCTGTCACCCGGCGCCGCATGTCGCCGTGGATTTCGCTTGCTGTTGTTGAGCCGCAAGCGACGGTAGCGCGTTATTAGGGAGTTTTCGTAGAACGCGTTTCCCCCGCCGCTAAGCCCTCCGCAACGGAGAAGCCGCTACTGCGCCTGCGCGCCGATGGCCTTGGCTGTAGAGTTCCGGGTATTGTAGCGGGTTGCGGAGAGCGTTGCAGGAGGGCGAAAAAACATCTGCGAAAACACCCTATTATTGGCTCTTGACAGCGGTTGGCTGCGCTTCAACGCGGCTTATGTACAAGCTTTGCGCAAACGCTCTTCGTAACGTTCTGCACCGCCTGCTGGTACTGAACGCATCGCGCCCAAACATAAACATGCGTGTGCGCCTTGACGCTTGCGGTGGTGTTAAAAAAAAAATTTAGAACTTGATGTTATATGAGTCAAAAATGAAAACCAAAACACTAAACCTGTTGTGCAGAAACGAAAACACGATTTTTTATAGTGGTGACAATTTTATTTTCGCTGATATAAATGATGCACATGCTAATATTTTTTGCCTCTTATTTTAACGATAAGTGAGCTTATGTGTACATCGGCTTATACTCACATTATGTTTCCTGGTTTTATGTGTTTTTAACCCATGTACTATCGCGTTATCACGCCTCCGCGTTTTGTTGCTGTCGTTCTCACCATGTCCACATCGACCGTAAGCAGTCGGCGAAGCTTTATTTATTCATAAAAGCCAGAAAACAAAACATTTTTGTATCTATTGTGCCCTGTACAATTTTCATGCTACACTTTGATTAATTAGCACTTATTAAAAGTGAAGATATATTCCTTGTGGCTAGTAATTAGTGGAGTGATGTAAGGAGGCCATAGACACAGCACGAGATGATTCTGCTTCCAGCTCTGTACATAAATATACGTTTCCACACTTTGAACAGTGATTATACTCGTACCTAATATACTCTGAACTACAGAGTAGTGTGAATGCATTGAACCTAGCTTTTCACAATGATGTGTCGAACCCTTATCGAAGAAAGATCCTATTCCTACTTTACGAGTTCGAGGTCTTGAGATCTGTGACTGTCTTCCAATGCAGCATAAATAATTATTATTTAAGGTTAGGCAAAATGAATATTGTACATATAGAAGTGGCCTCAAACTCATTTCAGCGTGGGGGCTAGATAGCCCGCTCTGGAAAGGCCGAGAGCCAACGTTAGACGGGGGGGGGGGTTGAAAAATATGAGAAGAGACCTCGTGCTATACGCTTTTTATAAACTCAGTTTTGCCGGTGACATCTTCAGATATGATTTGTTTTAGGGGCGAAGCTTCTTAGGGGCTAGCCATGTCCGTATGTCCGTCCGCCGTCCGGCGTAGGCAGGCGTCGGGTGCTTGGGCTTCTGCTCGTGAGATAACGTGCTCACGAGCACGTGATCACATGCTCATGTGCTCCTGTAGGGCAAAAAAAAATTATAAAAAAATTACGAGCTCGTGAGCTCACGTGCTCTTGTAGGGCAAAAAAAACAAAACAACAAAGATAAAAAAATGAGGAAAAAAAAGTTAAATCTGTTTGCGCAGCGACAGGACGAGTAGGGAGCTCTGAGATGTGGTAGTAACTCAAGACCTGGGGTTTCTGTCATGGATGAAACGTTGCATGTAGCCGCTCAACGTCTATACAGGAGAGGGCGCTGCGGTCAAATGCGTATATAATCGCGTTAAACTTTGCATGCATTGGTTCAACGTTTATAGACGAGAGGGCGCTGCGGTCAAATGCTCAAATGCGTATATAACCACGTTCCATACCACACATTCTCTTTCTGACATGGATGAAAACGAACGAAAGGCTCGGCATGCTGCGGCTCAGCGTCTACACAGACAAGCACCACCAGAGCTTCGCCCAAATCAACATCATTCACCACGTGGAGATGTGGTCAATTTATTTTAAGCTTTTGGGCCCTGACCCGACGTGATAACAACAATTAAAATGACACCGCCCCGCCAACGTGCTGCCACTTTTTAAGAAACGAGATAGCAAGTACGCACAGTATCGTTGCCCGTTGCTCAATTCACTCAGGAATAAACCAAGCTCAACATATGTCTACTAAAAACAATCAGTCAATTTGACAGGAGTTGCTTCCCTGGCGAACTTTATTACAACAACGCGAACAAATACTTGCCTTTCAATGGCGATCTCTTGTTTACGGCGATAATCCCGAGCTCGTAGCTTTATCTTTGGCATTTGCTCTTGCTGATCGAGAGTTCGTGGAGCCAACATGGATCCTTCAACGAATAGCTCGCGCTTGCAGACTCGTAGTGAAATTGTTGTACATTTCAAAAAGCTGGGAAGCAAAAAATAAAGCGAAACAAAGGGCAAATAACAGAGAAAAGTATAAACCATGTGAATACGTTAAAAGAGCAGAGCTACTTTTCGAGCGAAAATGAATAGGCGAGATGAGATCGCTTCGGGGCATGCCATTTCTAGCGCTGGAGACAGGGGAACCGGGACTCGTAGCCGGTTGCCTGCTGGCCGCAATCCAGCGAGTTGCGGGCCGCATGCTGCACGCGGGCCGCGTGTTTGCGACCTCTCAGTTATAGGTTTACAATTAATAAACAAGCCTTTTTAATAGTCTGAAAATATTTTTGTTATTTTATATTGTGCTTGAAGTGCGACACAACTATTTGGAAATAATTAACGACTCTACACCTATCGGCGGGTACCTGCTTTCTCATAATTTAGTCTAAATAAATACCACTTTGCTTCGAGGATTCCTCAAGATCAATACTAAATACATAGGTAAAACCTGTATCAAATGTTTATGTTTATTTTGTTAGTATTGATATGATGCATTCTTGCTAAAATGATCTATAAGTTTACCTTAGCGAGATAGTAACAAGCTTACTCTTCATGTTCCCCTTCAGCCCACCTGTAGCAGCTTTGAATTATATTTAAGAAGGTCTCTCATATCGACTTCGACACACCCTATCATGGATCACAGGTAAATATTATCTCGGCATTATACAATATAATTTAAGTGCTTGATTGCAGTTCTGCTCCGCGTTAAAGGACAAAATATGTGCCTCGACGTATGGTCCTTTTTCTACGAGCTACGAATTTTAATTTGACGTTTGGTGCTCATGCAAAAGATTCAAAGCATCGGTACTTAACATGTCACTAGACCGATGCATAATACGATTATCTTTGCTTATTTAGCATGGTGTCGCTAGAAAGAAAAAATGTGTCTGGTGTTATTAAAGCATTGCGTTTATCTGGCCGCATCCTGAGTATAAAAAGTCGAGGTCAATGAGCTGGGGAAGCCCACAGGACATAAGAGCAATAAAGGAAAAGGAAACACATATTTACTGGGCAAAACACTGCAGTACGGTTCGATCTTTTACTTTTATGTAAGACGCATCTTGTTTTATTTAGGACAAATAACCGGCTCTCAACATTAATCGGGGGTTCTTTCCAAAATGATGAGGACATCCTAGCTTGTAAATATTCCAAGAGACCTTACGCGTTACTGAATATATCTCTTTGCTGAAGGCTGAGCCTGTAGTGAATCGTATTTTCGGGTCACATGTCTCAATTCTAATCGTTTTTAAGACACTCTTTCAAATGACAGAAACTACGGTGTTGACTCATCAACAAGTGAGTTGCTTTTGTAAGACCTATTTAAAAATTAGGAAATGTTGACAGTGGGAGTACTACGTCACCAACAAAGACGTGAAGTGCCCCACAGGTTAAAACGGAAATGTAGTTGAAGCTCTTTTTGTGGATAAATTCAGCGATAAATGATTAGGCAGCCAAAGAAAAAAGGAAAGCTCCGACAGTCTCCATTAATGGAATAATGTCGGGAATAGAGGTGACAATAAAAACTAATGGACGTTTTTTTCGTGGCCGCCCTAGTGGCACCGTTTCGAAAGCAGGTGCTTACCTACCAAGATTCCCCTTCTGGTAAAGAAATGCCCCAAGCAGCATCTATCTAAGTTCTAGCAAAACAAATCAAGTAACCCCGTCTTCTCTACTCTGTTTCACATGATTTCCCACCAAATCAACGCTTGAATTCGATGGAGCCAATCAAGCTGCAAAAGGTGCAATGTCACGGCCATCCTCTTTGTGCGTTTCCTGATCACGCACAGAAAAATAGCGCAGAATGTCGGAGCATTTATTTTTTTATTTTTGGGTGGGGTTTAGCGAGTGATGGCAAACGCACAAAGACGACGAGTTTATTGGTTTATGGCCATTGAACTCATAAACCAAACACGCTGTGCTGAGTGATGTTGACATTACCGCTGATCTTTTGAAGAAAAACCAATGAATGCGATAGATACACCTTTCTAGATTGTAACTTATTTTAGATGATCATGCAGTAGGAGGCCTGGTTCAAACGCTTGCGACTGTTTATGACCAGCATAAGCTAAAGGGCCGTTCACACTCTTGAGACCGAGTAAGACCGAGAGAGACCAGACCGATTTTTAAGCCTCTTGCGACGTCTTAGGGCCAGCCCCGCTGCAGCGCATCCGGTCTTAAGACGTCGCAAGAGGCTTAAAATCCGGTCTGGTCTCTCTCAGTCTTACTCGGGCGCAAATATGTGAACAGCGCTTTAGAACCGTATTTTAGCCTCTTGTGCCTACTTACGACCGTCTGCGCTGCGGCCATATGCAGTCACAAGAGGCTTAGAAACGGCTTTTAGCCTCTCCGGTCGTTAGCAGTCGCAAGTGTGTGACCCAGTCTTAACACTTTTGCCTTTCAAAGGCGTTAGTTTATATATTGTTGTCTTAACATTTTTTAACGCCATTTAATGAAAGTAAACATTCATATACGTGTTCATAAAAATCAATATTGCCCACAAGGAATTGAATTCGTAAAAAGGCTAGAAAAATAAGATTAATCACCAGTTCCACTCTTATAATCAGTGCAAGTTACATAGTACCGAATCTCCAATCTTATATCTAAGTTCTCATTGCGGTGCTGAAATGAATGGCTACAGTATTGCGGCCACGTGCACACGGCTGAATCTGGCGCACGCTAACTAGCCACGTTCAACAGCTACAGGATAGCAAGGTTCTGGAAAATATCTACCAACGTCACCGAAGGAGGCGGAGGGGTGGGGGCGGGGGGGGGGCAGAATTAAGCGCGAATACCAGGTCAGCGTTAGGCTAGGACTCGTTTTCTCTCTGGCCTCAGCCGAACACTGACAGAGTACTCGTGTCTAATTCGTGCCCCACGTTGGCCTTTTTAGGGGACGTATAAAGTTCAAAAGAACTGCCTAGCTGTCTTGGAGATGTTGGTGAGAACGATGGCTAGTGATCAGAGGGTAAGCCGTACCCTTTTCGCGGACTGATTACAGGCTAAGCTCTATCTTGCTCGTTTCACGATTCAACAGTACGATAAATTTGCAGTAATTCGGAAACATCCAGTGATCTCAGGAGGATATAATTTAATATGTGGTCATATCCGAGGCAGCACAAAATAGTGGGCCAATATTAATTGGGCTAAAATGGGGCAACTTGGCGCAAGTCGGGCCGTCTTCCGCAATATGCACCCAATATTGATCAATGTTGGGGAACTCTTGCTATAATTGGCCAATATCACCCATTCTATACCCAATATCTGTAAATATTGGGAGTTTGTTGGTATAGCTGTCTAATATTATCCTGTTTATGCCAAATACTGGTAAATATTGGGACAATCTTGGTACAGCTGGACAATATTACCAATATTATCCAGTATCATAATAATAAGAATAAGAATAATTTTTAATCAACATTGCAAATATAACTGCTTGAGTGTCGGGACTGGTCAAAGCAGCAGAGGCTGGTGGGACCAGATCCAGCATTTGGTGTGGCAGACCGGATATTCGCACGGACTCACATCACGTGCAGAGAGGGGAAAAACACACACACACATTTCAATGTTTCATCAGAGTACAGGCGATAAGTCAGAGTTGGTGTTTTGGTCGTGTTTGTATGTAGCTCGAAGATAAGTCATAAAAAAAACACTGACTGGCACACACTTTCGCGCACGAAATCACGCAAAAATGCAAAAAGAAACAAAAAAGAACACGATATATTGTATTGAAGACAAGAATGTATCTTGCTGAGTCAGGCAAATTTCCACAGGGAGTGTTCACACAAAAATTAAAATGCATAGGATCAAATGACAGATTTCACACAAGAAATCCACTAGTCACTTTGTTTGTACAAAAAGGAAAAAAAAGTGCTTCAGTACAAATATGTGCCCAATATTGGTAATTATTGGTATAAAATTGGTATGGTCTCCAAATATAATGCAGTATGTGCCCAATATTGGTGAATATTGGAACAATCTAGGTATAGCTTGACACAATTACCAATATTATCGAGTATGTGTCCAGTACTGGTAAATATTGGGACAATCTTCAATAGCTGGAAAAGATTACCAATATTACCCAGTATATGCCTCATATTAGAAAATATTGGGATATCCCTAGTATAGCTGTCCACTATTACCCAGTATGTGCCTAATATTGGTAATATCGTGAGAATCTTGTAATAGCTGGACAATCTTACCAATATTGTCACGAATGACAAGTGATGAGGCGAAAATAACTGAAGAATCTAAACGTTTAAATAGGGCAAACATTGCCGCCCCCCAAAAATAAAAAAAAGAGAACAGAAGAAAGTAGAGCGTCGCGGGCGTCGAAGTCGGCGTGACAGCAGAGTGAATGCTGGGGCGAAACTGGCTTTGGCTCGCCACGCGAAACCCCTTATGTACACGCGTGGGCTTCTGGAATAATCGGCGTAGAAGGTTCGACGCGTAGAACATTCGGGCCTAGAACAAACAACAATGTTCTCGAATTCAGCAGAACATTACTTTAGAGTCAACAAAAATGCGCCCCGCGGCCAGGACTCGAACCCTGGCTTTCTGCGTGGAAGGCACGCAGAAATCCATGACACGCTGGAAGGTGGCTGGCGCTGTACAAAGTCCGAATGGCATCACTTTGAATTCGTACAGTCCGTCGGGAGTGACGAAGGCAGTTTTCTCTCGGTCACGTTCGTCGACTTCAATCTGCCAGTAACGACTCTTCAGGTCCACCGACGAAAAATATCGGGAGTGGCGCAGTTGGTCTAACGTATCGTCGATGCGGGGGAGCGGATAGACGTCCTTCTTCGTCACAGCGTTCAGTCGACGATAGTCCACGCAGAACCGGAGGGTTCCGTCCTTCTTCTTTACAAGGACGACTGGGGACGCCCATGGACTTCTTGAGGGTTGAATGATGTCGTCGGCGAGCATTTCCTGGACCTGATCTTGAATCACCTTCCTTTCCTTTAAGGAGACTCGATACGGCGACTGGTTGACAGGGAGCGCGTCGTCGTCGGTAATAATGCGATGTTTCGCCATTGGTGTTTGGCGAACTTTCGACGACGTGGCAAAACAGTCACTGTATTCGGCGAGGAGATCAACCAGTTGCCGGCGCTTAGGAGCTCGGAGCTCGGGGTCGATGTCGATCGGCGGCGGCGACGTGCTGTTCTGCTGTGACGACGAGGTTTCTTCGGAGATTGCGGTGACCACGGCTGGCGCCTGAAGCTCCTCGATGTGGCCCATGGCGGTACCCTTTGTTAGGTGCTGCGGCTCCTCTCGGAAGTTTGTCACAAGAACAGTTGTACGTCCTTCTTGGAGATCCGTTACGCCTCGTGCGACGCCAATTCCTTTCTCAAGGAGCAGTTGGACGCTGCCTTCCAGAAGAGTTTCACCGTGCATGGCTGCGTCGGTTATGACGGTGACAAAAACACTCGACCGCGGCGGTAAGTTCACATGGTCGGGGATAATTCGGATCGCGGTTGACGTCGTGTTGGTCTCCACCGGCGTTAAAACAGGCTTTCGCAGCGTCAGCTGGTTTGCCCTGAGGTCGATGACGGCGCCATACTCGCAGAGAAAGTCAATTCCGAGGATAACGTCCCTCGAACAGTCTTGCAGAACGACGAACTTCACAGGGCACGTCTCACCGTGGATCTCAACGCGAGCAGTGCATCTCTCGACTGGTGTGATGAGGTGCCCTCCGTCGGTTCGTATTTGAGGTCCATCCCACGGCGTCGTGACTTTTCGAAGGCGGCGGGAAAGCCTCCCACTCAAGACTGAGTAGTCTGCTCCGGTGTCCACGAGTGCTGATGCGTCGTGGCCGTCGATGACGACGTTTAGGTTGTTGGACACCGTTACAGGAGCGTCGTTTCGGTCTCTGGTAGCGTTCGAGTGGGGGCCCTCCGACGTTCGTGGAGGATCTTGGCGTCGGTCGTCTTCGGCAACTCCACCTCCAGGGGTTGCCGCGCCTAGTTTCCCCGGCGTGGAGCGAGGGGCGACAGGCTTTCACGTCGGGGTCGGTGCATCGGCGAAGCGGGACGTCGTGGCGAAGGCGACCGGAACTCTCGGCGGGACGCAGGCTCGGGGACTGAGGTCGTCGCAGGTACTCGTCGATCTCCCGAGGGCGTTCACCGTACCGGGGGCGCGGGTCGTTTGGGTGGAATCCGCGCAGCCCGAGTCGTCGGTATGGGCATCGGCGGTACACATGGTCGGCTTCCCCGCAGTGGTAACACAGCGGGCGTCGGTCGGCCGTCCGCCAGACGTCGGTCTTCCTCGGCGAGGTTTGCTCCGGACGGACGTACTGGACCTGTCCTTCCTGACGTCGAGGATACTGCGACATCGGAGGGTCTCGTCGGGGTGATGCTGTAGCCTGGCCGTTAGCTTGCGCGTGGTCGTCGGGCCATGGCAGCGTAGCTCACCGTTGGTTCCTCTGGCGTCGTCGTGTTGGTGGAAATTTCGGGCTGGACGGCTCGGTGAACCTCCTCTCGGACAACTTTGGCGAGTGATAGTGAGGGCGGGCTATTCGCAGTGGGGAGCATCTTGCGGAGCTCTTCCCGGACGACTTCACGGATGATGTCGCGAATGCCGGTAAAGCTAGGGCTGATGTCGTGGCCCAATGCAGAAGAAGCGGCGATGCTCGAGTGCCGATGGTAGTGGCTGGCTCTTGCGAGGAGGGCACGCTCCATGTTCGTGGCTTCCTTGACGAAATCTTCGACAGTGGCTGGAGGGTTGCGGACAAGACCACCAAAGATGTCATCCTTTACGCCTCGCATCAGGATCCGCAGCTTCTTTTCGTCGGTGGCTTGGGGGTCGGCGCGAGCAACCAGGCGCAGAACATCCTCAACAAAACTGGTGATCGCTCTCGTTTGCGCCCTGCGTCCTCATTCGAAGAAGGTCCTCGGCCCTCTCCCGTCGGTACTGGTTGGTGCAAGTCCGTCTCAGCGCGTCCTTGCAGGCGGTCCACGAGGTCAGGGAAGTTTCGCGATTCTCGAACCAGTGCCGGGCGGTTCCTTCGAGCGCGAAGTAAAGACTCTGTAGGCGCTGTTCTTCCGTCCATCGGTTGTGCTGGGCCACTCGCTCGTACTGCTGTAGCCAGTCCTCGATGTCTTCATTGGGCTCACCATGGAAGGACACGGGCGTACGGGCGGCGACGGGTAGGACAACGACGGGTGGCGTGGTCATCCTCGCGGTCTTCTTCTTTGGTTTCGGTGGCAAGGGTCCAAATTCCGGGGATTGGCCTTTGGTACGGCGGCTTGCTCGGGCTTTGGCGTCTTCTGCGACGGGTAACCTCCCGGGGCTGAGCACGTCACTTGGCGGGCGTGTTTTCGGAGGGGTACGCTCCACGGGCATAGAATGAGATACCCCGCACCTCCACCAAAATGTCACGAATGACAAGTGATGAGGCGAAAATAACTGAAGAAACTAAACGTTTAATAGGGCGAACTTGTGCCCCCACCCCCCCAAAAAAAGGAAACAGAAGAAAAGTAGAGCGTCGCGGGCGTCGAAGTCGGCGTGACAGCAGAGTCGAACGCTGGAGCGAAACTGACTTCGGCTCGCCACACGAAACCCCTTATGTACACGCGTGGGCTTCTGGAATAATCGGCGTAGAAGGTTCGACGCGTAGAACATTCGGACCTAGAACAAACAACAATGTTCTCGAATTCACCAGAACATTACTTTAGAGTCAACGAAAATGCGCCCCGCGGCCAGGAATCGAACCCTGGCTTTCTGCGTGGAAGGCACGCGCGATAACCGTTAGGCCACGAGTGCGCTGCCTGCTTGGTCAGCGGCGCTCGCGGCAATATCCTCCAGAATGTTCCTAACGTTGCTATATATCCAGAATGTTCCTAACATCGCTATATATGGGAATAATCTCGGTATAGCTGGTCAATAATATTTAATATATGCCAATATTGCTAAGATATTGATTGTACATTGCTGGTGTAGCCGGACAATATTTTTAATACCATGCAGTGTGTACCCAATACTGCTAAGTATATGTATGATGTTCATTAAGCTGTCCAATATTATACAATATGTGTCCGATATTGGTAAATATTGGCACAATTTCAGTGTAGCTTGACAATATTACAAATATTGTCCAGTATGTGCCACGTATTGGTTAATATTAGGATAATCTTAGTATCTCTGTTCAATATTATTCAGTTTGTGTCCAATATTGAAAAATCTTGGTATAGCTGGACAATATTACCAATAATGTACGCAATATTGGTAAATATTCAGATAATCTTGATACAGCAGTCCAGTTATTATCTAATATGTGCCCAATTTTGGTAAATATTCAGGACAAGCTTGGTATACCTGAAAAATATTACCAATAGTATCCAGTATTTGCCCAATATTGGTAAATTAATGGATAATCTTGTTACAGCTGTCCAATATTACCCAGTATATGCCCAATATTGGTAAATATTGGGACAATCTTGGTATAGACCTTTCCAGTGGGAGTCTCGAACGAAGCAATTTAGAATGCGCGTCCCAGGTTATGAGAGTGTATGTCAGTGTCGCCCGACTGTGCTGGGCTGTGGGTTTTCTCGTCAGACAATTCCGGACGCTGGAGGTGGCACAAATAACCCGCTTTATTGTTGCTTTTGTGTTTTATAACGAATATAATTGATCGAGAATATTAAAAAAGCATTGTACCATTAAGCAAAAACAAACAAATGAAAACCATTTTTAATGAGCCTGTACGCGACAGAAGAAATTGCAGCAGGAAAGTTTGTTTCATTTTATGTTGATTTAGGATCCCAGGCAGCACACCGTATTGGGCCAACATTGGATTTGATGTGGCAAAGAGTGGCCCAACAATGGCCCAATGAGCCATATGTTTCCCAATATTGGAATCACATTGGACAATAATGGACTATCAAAGCCAATGGTTTTCCAATATTGGTAATACGTTGGCATAGGCTGGTCAACATTGGACTGTCAAAGCCAATAGCTTTCCAATATTGGAAATACGCCGGCATAAGCTGTCCAATATTGGACTGTCAGAGCCACTGGCTTTCTGATATTGGCTTTACGCCGGCATAAGCTGTCCAATATTGGACTGTCAAAGCCAATAGCTTTCCAATATTGGATATCGCCGGCATAACCTGTACAATATTGGACTGCCAGAGCCAATGGCTTTCCGATATTGAATATACGTTGGCTTAAGCTGGTGAATATTAGACTGTCAAAGCCAAGAGTTTTCCAATATTGGTGATGTCATGGTATAGGCTGGTCAATATTGCACTGCCATAGCCAATGGCTTATCGATATTTGTGTCGCCTAGGCTATAAACCCGCGACCCTTTTTTTTGCATTGCAGAGGTAGGAAAGTGAAAAAGAGTCATTCACACGCTCGCTCGGAGCGAGAATTTTATTTAGCCAACTTCATGGGGCGTACGTCGCCGGTGCTTTATAACCGTAATCACAAATACGTCCTTAGCTGCCTATAGGACTATTGCAGTTTGTTTGCCGGCTGCTCTTCTTTCGCATTGCCTTACCTCGGCGTTGAAAACTTAATTCCGTTTTTTAGATTTAATTATTTTTGTCTTTTCTAGTGTATTTTGTATGTATATGCATTACGTAGCGTTAACGTCTTCTACTTTGTCCGTGCCCCTGCCATGTTTGTATTTCTTTCTGCGTGCTCTATTTTTTATGTTTAATGTTTCTGTGCATATTTGTCATTGACGACGCAGGTGTCGACAAACATAAAGCCGCCGCTTACGCCGCCAACCGAAGTGACTTCTACTCTCAGTTTTACGAGAGTCTATGGCGCTAGAAAGTCGTCTATTGGACTCGAATGAAGTCTCGAGAGGGCTGCTTCGACTGCCAGTGCACATGTCATCAGTGTAGGCAGAACAACGACGTAGCAATCGCGACGCGAGAGCATACTGCGCCTCCATCTGGCCGGCCGCGCTCGCTCTGCGGAAATGTTTGCGAGGTACTCTCGAGCCCCGTTAGCTTACTGAAGTTGGAAGACGCTACTTTGTCATCGCGAATCCTTTGCCCTTCGAACGGTTGCGAAGCCGTTGCGCCCGGCGTATCCTACGCAGCATCTTTCCGAAATTGTTCGTGCAGCATCGCAACCGATTCATCGTGTGTTGAAAGTCGAACGATGTGCTGTCCGTGGTGTCTTTTATGTGTAACTCTTTCGTAAAAAAAATTTGAAGTTTAAAAACGCGAACCTAACAGTGTACAAATAATTTTAAATTTATTGATAAAAAGAATATATATATATATATATATATTTATTTATTTATTTGTGGACATCGTGCGCAAAAAATAGTCGCGCTTAGTTCTTCATTCTAAATTTTAATGTGAGTTACGTATACGACGTAAAACATTGTCTTCAAACTTGCCCCGTTTAGAATCACTTTTGGGCTGGACAGCTTATTTAGAAATTCAAAATCTGGCCTTCAGAGAGCTGTCCTGTTCAATCGGTATTGGCAGCAGGGTAGACGCTATGCGTGTTTTAGGCCAATTCTGTCTCCGGTTAGGGTCACGTGACTACAGTCTCGAAGCTAGTGATAAGGCAGAGCACGGAACCTGACTAAAAGCCCAAGGCCACGCATAACATCCACTGCACTATCAACCTTGGGTACAAGTGACTAATCCTCTGGTTGGGTTCATTGTTGAGATGGGCCTGAAGATTAGCCTTTGTAAGCGCACCCCCGTTCTGGGCTGCTTTCTTTCTACTCCTTCTCTCATTTTCTCCCTCTCCCTAAGCTGAAGGCGTGGTGGACGGTGCGTACTCGCCGGACCAATGAGGCGTATACTTTTTATCGCTTGAATCCGCTCTCTGTGCGCGGGTAACGGCAGAAGCGTGATCACGTGGTTTGACGGATGACGCATTAGCCGTTTACAAACCCGGAATGCCTGCGAAGACCGGACCTAGTCGACCTAGTTTCGCGTGTGATGCGGCCTGCGGGCCTGCTGTAGATTTCGCTTCTGTGGTAGATGTGGTAAATCTAGTTCTAGAGTTCTGATCACCAGCAGCGCATTTCGTCTTAGTGCCAAGTGCGATCTTCAATATGCGGATTGCCAAGACCATGGATATTCTTTCGGCAGCGCCTACACACCGGTGATCTTCCTTTGTTGTGGGCATACATGTGACCACTAGCTTCGACGGACCGAAGACACAACTGACCGCCTTCTCTTCCATGTGAGTGACAAGGAGAAGTTCTCCTGACCATTGGGGATAGGTATTCTTGCTACGCAATGTACGTTTTGTCCCTATCCGATGAGATTGAACCGTGTCGAACTCTGTGCCAGGAATCTCCGACGAGTTCAACGTGTAATCCAGAGCGATCGGCCCGAAAGGCCCTGTACAGCGCTATTTGCAAGTGATTTGTATTCTAATAGACACGTGACTCGTGCACTTTGTGTCGGATATGGTTATACGTATGTATGCTTGTCATCTGACGTCATATCTAGCATACTTATTCTCCAGCCATATAAAAGGATGGAGCAGTGCAAGCTGCTTTGTCTGAGACATTTTGAGTGACAGGTGTAATCTGTCGTATAATCTTCTAGAGCAGCATAGCGCACGTCTGTGCAAATCCGGACAGGCACAAAGTACAGGATCCTGATACGATGGGAGTCCTTACTGTCGCCTATTCTCTGTGAGGGCATCGGAAATGACGTCATCGTGCAGAAGCCTGCACAACGAGTTTTCTCAGCGATGGCGTCAGCGTAGGGCGTTAAGGCGTCCGCTTTAATGCAAGTGGACGCGGGTTCGATCCCCGGTGGGCGTACTTTTATTTGCGCGTTTTATTCTGAACATCTTGTTTTGTCGAGGCATAATGCGATGTTTACGACATTTCTTTTTGCGATGACTGTTGTCGACGAAACTTCGCAGAACTAAATTGGGACTCCCTTTCCGGAGGTGCGATCGGGGACAGCGGGGCTTAAGTTGCCGGCTGGACGCCGCGAAGCGGCGCGTACTGGTTACGTTTTGTAATTAGCAGCCGATACTGTCGCCGCGAAGCGGCGTTGAACGCAGGCGGGGGCTGGGCTAACGCGCTCCCCAGTGATACACGCGCCGTTCGAAAAGAGTGGCCCGACGGGCATGAGTGCTGGTTCCGCACTCGTGCGTATAGCCATTCCGCCGAGTGCACGAGCCGTGCGTAGCATTGCTCATTTGCAAGTGCTTTTATTCCAATAGACCGTGAGAGACGTTCTGATTGGTTATTTCTGTGTTCGAAGTAATTTTTATTTATTTATTTTTGTCAAAATAAGGCTGTCTTCTTAGCGGTAGATGTGTGCTGTAGTAAAAGTCCTTCCGGTATTTCCAAGCCGAATACCGCAGAGCGTTGTGTAGTCCTTATTTGCCGAGGTTTGGCTTGTTGGGTGCGAGTGCAGTGTCAGTTATGTCACCGCGCTCTGCGAGTGTAATTGCCAGTAATTGTCTCTACACGACAAGCTATTTTATCTGCGCGATTTATTTTAAACTCTTGATTGATTCAAGCATCAAGTTCTGTTCAACTGTCATGTTGTTACGTATACCGGGGTATTTATTGAATTGTCAATTTAGTAGTGCGTTTGACACTGGTGAGCTGAAGAGGGAGGCCAGCGGTTGCATTTATAAATTGTAAATATTATGGAGGCAATATGGGTACAACAATAACTACATATTTCCGTTCCGCAAATACCGTAAATCTTAAAAACGTTTTTTTTTTTCAAATCAACGTAGAAATATTGGTGTGAACTTAAATGGCGAGATTGTAATTCTTAAGACTTCTTAAAGCTAGATGAAAGGTTGAGGGACGCCATGATGTTGCAAGAGTAGAGTTAAGCAATTTATGAAATAACCTTCGTACCATTTGAATTAATTTTTTAAACCACTATCAATATTTTAATCTAGATCGATTGAGCTCTGAGTAAGGACAAGTCGGACGAACAAAACAATAGTAAACGCCTGGGCCGTCTTTCTAGAAACAGCGTCTCAGCTGAGACGGGGGGAGAGAAAGGACTGTCAAAGCCAGCGTACGAGCTGAACGGGACTCAAATATCGACTCAAGATGCTCGCGCGTCCCATTCTTTACAGTGCTTTCCTTCACCCAGTCTAAGCTGAGACACTGATTCCACCAAGCCGGCCCCGGTGTTTTACCTGCGCATCTATTTATTTTAGAAGGTAGTACTAAGTTTTTTACATACAAAATAACGAAAAATAATTCACTGGAAAAGAAAGTTTATAATATGGAAAAGTAAACATAAAAAAGTCGGTAGGCCTTTCCGAGGTTTTATACTTGCAGAGCAACTGAGCCGATTAATCGAATGGTTAATTAAAGGGCGGCGAATAATAATGAACCTATGATTTATTTTGATATTCATTATTGACAAGCGTAAGAGAGAACTGAGAGCCTCTGAAACCCTTCACCTGAATCCGAACCACCGCTTCTGTCTCTTTCAGAATCCTGTGGCCAGGCCCCTGCGTGGAATCCCTTTGCCCAGCTCTTCACCCAGCCTTCTGCCCTGTCCACTACCGAGCGTGCCGCCGAGTCTGCCTAGGCCCCCCTGGTTGCACAATTTTTTTAAATCTTTTTATTCGATTTAAATAAATTATGAACTATCAAACGTTGTGAACAATTCCTTTGCATGCTTTATTGATTTCTAAAGTGTCCAAATGTGGTAAAAGTGCTGCATTTATTATATTTTAGTATCAGAAAGAAAACAGTGCTTGAGGAAAAAGGGCAAGGGACTTGCTTGGTTCTCTGCACTCTTTTTGTGACACTGGTTAGAACACTGACTGAAAAATGGCATCCAATAATGTCATAGACAATGGATGCAAAAAATAGCCAGTGTATTAAACTGGATGCCAATATTGGAATAGCCAATATTTAAGCCAATGTTGGAAGAGCCAGTGTGTAAGGCGCTGGATGCCAATGTTGGTTCAGCCAACGGTGAAACCTCTATGCCAATATTGGATAAACAAAGTGCAAACCACGTTGGTCCAACGTGGGCTAGAACGTTGGCAAACCAGTGGTCCAACATTGGCACCAATGTTGGACCACCATTGGATCGGGTGGCGTTTTCGAAAATGCCAACGTCAGACCAATATTGGAACCATTTTTTGCCAACATTGGTCCAACGGGGGTCCAACAATGGTGTGCTGCCTGGGATGCCATTCACTGAGCGTATAAATCTGCAGTGGTCATAACTGTCAAAAATATTTGACCGCACAAGAAGGCCGAAAAGTATGGATATTCCCCGCTCACAATTTAAAATTCAACGAGACTCTTCATTTGAAAAACATATATAGTACGTACCATACGGTGCCGTGTTATCGAAATGAAATTTTTTTGAGATCTCAAATAACACAGCATATCTAATAAAGACTATCAACAAGAGTAACTTCACGACGACCAGACGGAATCCGGCTTCTTTTAGTGCACGTTTTGAAGATAGCTGTGTTTTTTTTTTTTCGCAGCATTAAAACAACGAATTTGATGTATCTGTATTGTCCTCTACCCCGGATGCGATGGGATATTTCTTTGACAGAACCGGGAACATAGGCGGGAAGGCTCATACAGCACCGTTTACTTAGTCGGCGAAACGTCGGTGTCCCGAATGTCGTGTGCCAGGCTATCTCAATGAACTTGTTGCCACGCTTAATATAAAGCACAGATGTACCTGTGACTTTTGGCGAAAGCTTTCAAACGCAACGCAATGTAAAAAAATGGGACTGCGGGAACCAGCCTTAATTGGGGGCGTGTCCGCAGTAGGCCGGACTGGGAAAGGAGCGGTAACTAAAAACTATCTACTAAAACTTGCAGCGTATAGTCAGTAATGTCTTGTACATGTAGGCCTACTAGTCACCACCTCTGGATTACAGTGCTCTTGGTGCAGAGGTTCATGCTGATCCATCCATACAGTAGGTGGAGGCGATTGTTATAATGTGGGGAATTAGAGCGCTCCAAATACAGCTAGGTTCCCCTTGTTCCACATCTCCAGTGATTATTTTCGTAATTCTTGCAAAGCTCGCTTGCACCTTTGCTTTAATTAGCCTTGACAAATCGCCGCGCTCCTAACCGAATACGGAACGAGCGACTTCTAAACTTTTATTCAAAGGAATCCACCGATCGAACTACCTGTTGTGGAAAAACTCATCTTTAGTGAGCGAAGCTAAAGACGCGCGCGAGATACGCGCTTCGGTAATATATTTGCAGTCGAAGCGGTGTTCACGATCACCGCCTCACGATTGCAGCTTTCGCTCCGCTTGCATTTCCGATTAACGGAAGTATGGGAATACATCTTTTCAAATTGAACCGGGTTAACTAAATTCAGTCCTCTTAATTTTTTTCGGTTCCACCTGCTTTAATCTTGCGCATGAGTGAATCCGCCGCATAAAATCTCATACCAGGGTCGCGCGCGCGCACGTTTTTGACAGCTGAGTGTAAAATTGTAGACTGAAAGTATACCGTTCATTTTGCACAATCTGATCGAGATAATACAGTTTTTTAGACCCTAAATGCCGCAAATTGCGGGCCTAGCGGGAGCATGCTCAATGCATATGCTCCAAAGATACGTCACAAGCTCCCACTAACAGCGCCAATACGATACTGTATATACACCATTCTAAAATCGGGTTTCTGGTCGGTACCATTTTCAGAGCTCGTGCGTATGGCGCGTGTTTCGCTTGCTTTCCGAAGCTATGACCTTGCGTGCGCTGGGCTGTGATGTTCCCACGCTGGATGGTGATTTTTTTAAACATTGAAACGGTGTTAGTATATGAGCTCCGTCGCGAATATTTGCCGCTCAGATAGCTGTAACGCAAGAATATTTGTTTATTAGATTTTGCGAGAAGCCGTGTGCTTTACATAAGCCAGAAAATATATCTTGAAATGTTCGTGATGAGTGCATAACAAAAACTATGAATTTACCATTAATGAGAGCCTCAAGCGACCATTGCGTCGCGCAAACGTGAGCCCTGCCGTACCGCGAGCGTTATAATGTACAAAACATCTCTCACAGTTCACGATAAAATAGTGCATCCTTGTACGTTTTGAAATTCCTCCTGGGCACAATTGGTACTGCAATACAATTGTGTTGCTTTCTGCTGTTGAATTTTGTGACGCCTTCCTAGCAAGTCAACGCTTACCAGATGTGTACGTGGGGTGTGTGAATGTATGGCGATTATAAGGCATCAGTCACAGCCGTAACATTACTAAAAAAAGAAGAACCCCCGCTCATCTTTACACGTAAAGGCGCCTTAAAAACACACAACACCGTTTATGTGTTTTATTTAAAGCAGGTAAATACACGCGCAAATAATAACAACAACAACGCTGGGACACAACATGTAAACTGTGTCTTTGAGATCGCTTGCTCAATATTCGTTCATAATGAAATTTGTAGTTGCAATAATTTGCGACAGTGTACAAGAGGACATGGTAGTAGCGTGCCTTGATTTGATGACTTTGTATTTTTTTATTTATTGCTGTTTATTTATAATTTTATGTAACACCCGTCAATATCAGATTCTAAACATCGTAAATACTTGCAAGAAAAAATAAACAATCTGCGTTCATTCCAAACTAAACAAACCCCATATCGCTCGTTTCCTGGAAAGCTATTGGAGATTAGACATAATCCGCTGCTCCGCTTGGCGAAGCGTCATTGTCGCCGAGGTCCTTCAGGCACCCATCAAACACGAGGCCATAAAGGGAAAGGAGACAAGCTAAAAATACCTCCGACGTGTGCGTGAAGGCGCCTATGAGGATCCTCAGATTTAGTTCCCAGCATTTCCGCGCCCTGTCTCTCCTTGGAAGTGCGCGCCACTGACTGTCTTAACTTGGTAGCCTTGAGCCATGCACAGGCTCCGCGCTTAGAGGACGACCGGGTGGGATGTGCCTCTTGCGGACATAGCAGGATTTGATTATAAAACTATAGTGTAAAGAGACCGGTCAGCGGAACTACCCAGGCCTCAGCCAGGGTAAAAGGTGGATCACATGCACAGTATAAAAAATTTTGATATTGACGAAAAATCTTAAAAGTGATGTGACAGGACCTTGGGCTCTATAAGGCGTTTGTTCAAGGTGATCAAGCTGTTGCTCAGACATTGTTGGGACGTCTCGCGCTCAATGTTCAAAGTACATCTCGAAAAAGACGTAGAATTGACGTCGACTAATTTCGATGACGTCAAAGTGTTGCTCAGGAGATTGTTGGTACGTCTCGTGCTCCGCGTTCAAAGAACTTCGCCGGAGAAAACGTAGAACTGACGTCTATTAATGCCAGTGACGTCAACGTGTTGCTCAAACATAGTTTGGACGTCTGACGCTTAACGTTCAAAGAACCTAAAAAAAACGTAGAACTGACGTCGAATAATATCGATGACGTCAAGGTGTTGCTCAGGACATTGTTGGTACGTCTCGTGCTCGGCGTTCAAATAACTTCCAGGAGAAAACATAGAACTGACGTCGATTAATGTCGAAGACGTCAAGGTGTTGCTCAGGACATTGTTGTGACGTCTCGTGTACGGCGTTCAAAGAACTTTTCATACAAGACGTCGAACAGACGTCGATTACTGTTGAAGACGTCGAGGTGAAGCCTGTGACGTCGTCACTACGCAGCGTGTTTGACGTTGTCGGAACCTCTCATGTGGACGTACCAATGCCGTCGATAAAAAGTTTGGTAACGACTTCGACGTCGCCCAACGTCTAGGACCTTATTTCAACGTCAGCTCGACGCCTTGTGCTGCCTGGGTAGTAGCAGGGTCACGGAATCACCTCAATTTCGTTGACTGCAGGGGCAGGTGCTGTTTAGTGACTATCTGGATCATATTCTCAGCTACCTATATATATATATATATATATATATATATATATATATATATATGTATATATATTGTCACAAACAACAATCCTGTCGCTTCTGTGGAGTACCTTAAAATACAGAAAAATTGTAATTACAAACACCGCTGATTTCTCCGACACAAGTGAAGTTGACCACTTAGCTTCACAGCCTCTAGGAACGCCGACGGGAACTTGTATATCAGGTATGTGATTTTCTTCTTTTTTTTTAGTAAAATAATAAGGAATTTTTTCTACTCTCTTGGCCCCCGAGCAATCAAACAAAGAAGTGTGGGCATTTGTATGTGGCTTTAAATTTAAGTTTAGAGGAAATTTTATTTTTATCTTTAACTCACATTTCTAAACAAAAGCACGATTAGAAATTTTATTTGCGACATGCAGTTCCACAGCAATTATTGTTGCATGCACGCGACGTACCAGAACGTGAAAATTACAGGAGGACGCTGAAGCTTTTCCTTTAAGAGTGAAACGCGATAGCCAAACGTGTAAACTCCCGCTCGTCACCAAGTCGTACAAGCGTGTCTGCGTAGCGTAGTAGTAAAGCAAAACAAAATTCTCCATTGCCTAATCAGTAGCGTGTTTGGCACGCAACCGGAGGTTCGTAGGTTCAAATCCCGCCGAAAGTTTTCAATTTTTAAGGCAAATGAATTACTTTAAAAGTGAAATCATTCGAGACATGCGGCGAACTTTACTTCGCATTACTTGTCACGTTTAATCACTTTCATTCCACTCGTGACGTCACGTTTCACGTGAGCGTTGTGGGTTGTTTGAAATTCCCGCGCGAGGTCCTGTAGCTGTGACGTCATGACCCTATCGACCAATCAGGATTTTTCCGTCCTACCGACGCTGACGCCGGCATTTCTGCGACACCAGCTCCTTAACGCTATCGCGTTAATAAACGCTCATGCCCTCTAAATCAAAGTCAGTTGACAAGCTTCATCTAAACCTTTCCACAAAAGAGCCTGTGGCCGGTGCCATTTTGAGTGTTCGTTCGTATGGCGCGTGCTTTGCTCGCTTTCCGAAGCGACGAACACGCACGTGCTGGGCTGTGAAGATCACACACTGAACTGTGATTTCGTAAACAATGGAAAGGTCTATAGACCTTTCCAAAAAGGCTCCTAGCCAGTTACATTTGCAGTGTTCGTGCGTATGGCGCGTGATTTGCTCGCTCTCCGAAGCGAGTATCATGCGCGTCCCTGGCTGAGAGTATCGCACGCTGGTCTGATAACTTTTAAATATTGGTATGATGTATATTCCGTTTTACTTCAAGTGTGAACGTGGCAGAAGCTACAAGAGCGAGATACTGGATTTTAGCGCCTCTGATTTAAAGCAGGGCATCTTGCCGCCGCCATATCTCTGTTGGTGCTGGAAAGGGCCTGATTTGCAGGCTTGCCAATGCTACCATTTACGCGCACGCTACGCATGCTTTCACGTGCTGATGCCAATGAAGCACCCAGCCATGCATGATGGTTCAACACATGCTGGCTTGACAGCTCCAATTCTCTAGTTTGTAGATATCAGTGTCGTATGAAAAGTGACTATAAGTTTACTAATGTGTTGGTATTTTAACCAGACCTGGTTTTACGTAGTACTTCGTTTAGAATCTTGCTCACTTGTTATCACTTGAGCACTCATTTTCATGTAGTGCAAGTATCAGTTGTGTTTTATTTATTATAACATTAATGTGACAGTTCTATGAGGTCAGCAAAATATTTCTCATCGTCCAAACTAAGTGTAATGTAAGAACTTTATTTTTGATGGTAAGAACTTGTATTTAAGAATGTAAGTACTTCATTTTTGACTTAACTTCTAGTTTCAGGCGCCGTCGGGGGTGAAGTACAAGGCGTCCACGCCGTTGACAATAAGAAAACTATTGGGGAGTACTTGTCTGGTGCCGTTGACCGCGAAGGTGACAGGCATTACTCAGGCACCATCCGAACTGGGCAAGCCCGAGGTGCAATGGGGCAAGTGCAAGGCCAAGTGGGCCAGACAGAATGGTGGGACAAATGCAAGACCAACCAGAGCAGGGCAGAAGCCCTGTGCTAAGTGTCAAAGATTGAAGAGCCTGACTTCCTTGGCGTTCTGTGCTTCTAAATATTTAAAAAGCGAAAAAGAAATGGGTTCCACTTATTTATTTAAATTAGCTGAAATTGTTATTGGTGACAGCATGAAAAGAACAATTGCCCAATACTGGTTGCTATGAGTCAAAGGTGGAGGATCGCTATTGGTGAGGAGAATGTTATCAATAAAGGACAATATCGGGGAGTTTCATGCTGCCAATATGTGCAAGAAGAGCAGAACCAATATAGGGAAATATTGGGGAATGTGGTGTGTCCAATATTGGCAATGAGAATGTGATCAGTATAGGACAATATTGAGGAGATTAATTCTGCCGATATGGGCTAGAAGAGGGGAACCAATATAGCGCAATATTGTAGGAGGTGGAGTAGCCAGTCGTTGGCTAGAGTATGTATTTCAGTATAGTACAATATTGGAGAAATGGGTTTAGCCAACTTTTGCCTTGAAAATACGAACCAATATTACTTGATATTGGGGAAGTTCTCGTAGCCAATATTGGCTAGGAAATGTGTTCCTATAGTGGTGAACACTGGGGAAGTTTGTTTAGCGAATATAGGCAAGCATACGTGTACCAATAGTGGTTAATATTAGGGCAGTTCGTGTAGCTAATATTGGTAAGAAAATATACACCAATATTGCTAATAATGGGGAAGTTGTAGGAAATACCGGCTAGAAACTGTGCACAAATATTTCTGAATATTAGGTCCATAGCAAAGGGTAATATGGGAACACAATATCGAACAAATACAGCTCCGCGCTGTAATTTCCGATATTGGCCAATATTGTTGACAGTATTTAACAATATGGCACCAATATATCACCAATATCGATATGCTACCAGGGATACACATAGCTTGAGTTAACTTACAAAGAGGTGCGACCATGCGGTCACTTTTGGAAGCAGCCATAGGGTAAGCACTACATAGAACGTCCAACATAGAACCTAAGAAATCAATGTTCCGATAGTCGTTGACAGAACTGGAAAGATAGGGGGTAGTTTGAATTGTGCCACCTCCAGCGCGAGCTTCCTACAATCATTAACGCCTCGGCAGCTTGTGACCCTGACGCGTGCGGGCACAGCCAAAGCTCAATTCGAGGTAGCTAGCGCGAGCCCAGCAATTCTCACTTCGTCAGCGACTATAGCGCAACTATGGTACAGTCGAGACGCGTTACATACATGTAACGCGTCTCCGGCTAGCGTGTTTGCCGAGTACTAAAAAGTGGTCGTTCGACTTGCGCCTGAAGGCTTTATAGAAATGTTTTGGCGTCTTCATCCGCAATCCTGGCGGTATCACATCAACGGTGGTGTATGTGTCAGACGCCTGTTCTTCTGCATGTCTCTTTCTAGCTCGACAGGTCAACAAGCTTCAGTGGCGAGGAGTTGCGTCTCCGCGATAGCATCGGTCCTCGCGTTCGCTCGTACTTTTTGCTGGGACTTCTCGATGCAACTGCCAGGTTGGCGACATCCCACAACATAACATACCGGCTTGTGTGACGCCATTTGTTGTCTCATCGGGACGTCTTTTGATGTACGGGTGACAATAGGACGCTCAACACACCGGTCAAAGCCGCGTTCCATGCACCGTAATTGCAACTAAGCTTCTCAATAAAAAGGCGAGCTGGTTATTATTCTTGATGTTACATGTTGGAATTCTTGACTCTTTCAGACTCAAATTTATGCTTTCGAGTCTCCCACAATTTTCGGCAATATTTAAGTGTGCCAAGGGAAGTCCCATGAATCCTTCTCAGAAATGCCTCGTGTGGTGAAATCCCCAAGTCGCGGACACTTTTGTTCGTAGAGTGAATAACTTTTTTGCAAAGGCCGTTGAGCGTCTGAATAAATTGATGCATTTGATTCTTCAAGCATACTTATTGGATGACGTGTATCTTCTTTTTTCTGCATGCATCCATACATGCATACATTTTCATTAAACTGAGACATTTATAGGTACACAAAAATGTGGCTAGCACTGGCACGCGCAGTAATATTGTGCGTGGCATCCTGGCCACCCAGCGCAGTTCGCATATGTAGAGCAAAATAATTGACGTGTCTCTCATTGTTTCTTGAATTTTGACTTGATGAAAGCACTAACACCGTTTTTGTGCCAAGCCACCACAAAAATAAAACGTGCTCTATAGAAGCTGTAGGAAGTGAGTGGACGGCCATGATTTACGGCATAGAATCGTAGAGTTATAATCCGGCTTGATCCGGTTGCGCTTGGTGGAACCGGTAACCGGATCAAGTTTTTTGCGCGCATGACTCAATCGAAACCAAACCGGAAAAAGATACAAAACAACTGAACCCGAGCCCGCACCCCTACAAAACCCGGAATAATTACCGCTGCGATACCCCATTTTGATGTTGTGTCAAGATAAAGGTAAGGTGAAAAGAAATATATATCTATATAAATATTTTTAATGCATTTGTGCATTTGACCACATTTGTTTTCTAGTAAATTGTTGACCGCACGAATTCGTCATAAAGAAATAAGTGGCGGTTAGATTTTTATATGAAAGCAGTGCTGCTTAGTGCCCATCACGTTTCGAAGGTAAGCTTCTTTTTTATCGATATACGTAAAATGTTAAGGGTTCCTTACACCCGGACATTATCTCTACGAGGCCTTCCTTTCGGAAACCATACATCACGGAAAGGGCGACATACTATTTGTTATTGAAATATTCGTAAACAATTGGGACAAAAAGGATTAAAGTTGCATTTTTTATTTGAAATTGACCAACTTCAATTTTGAACCAACCTGGATTGATCTCTTGAATGATTCTTACATAATTTTCATTCGTCAATTTTTTGCATTTTTGTTTTGTTATGTCTAATTCGTATTCCACTGCAGTGGTGCGCAGTTCTTTCCCCGGTGCTTTTCTGTAGGTGAGGACTGTTCACCAATCTTTTCTCTGAAAAAGAAGATTAAAATTGTGAATATATTTTGAAGTCGCAATTTCACACTTTGCTGGGTTATTAATCTGGCAGCGACACATTTTATGGGTTTATAAGGATGTTTTACTTCTTGAATGTCTTTTTTATAAAATTATGAACTCTCTGTACTCGCAATCAAGAAACTGTGTTTGTTCGCATTATTTTAATGCCATCAATTATGCCTTCACCAAACTTCCGTGGAACAAATATTACATTCAGTTTGCTCGTTTCACATTACAATAAGCCTCGGGGAAGGTCCGAGATAATATTGGAAATTAGTTTCCAAAACAACGTTACTTGATCAAGAGTAATTTACCTAAATAATACAGTATTCGAAAGCAAGAGCTTACACTTCTTGTAGAAGCCGCCGTAGCCAAGACCGCCGAGTCCATAACCGTAGCCAAGGCCATAGCCGGACAGGCCATATCCATAACCGAGACCATAGCCGTATCCAAGACCATGTCCGTAGCCAAGGGTAGAAACAACTGGAGTGTGGTGGACAGTTGAGTAGGAAGAGGTCAAGGGAGCAGCCACGGAGTAGCCGCCGTAGCCCAGGTAGCCGGCGAAGGCGCAGGTGGCAAGGGCCAGGATGAGAACGCAGCGGAACTGTAAAGAGCATTACATCGTAACAGATACATTTTTGCAGGGTTTCATAATTTTATATGGCTGATTGTTAAAACGTTACTCTATCTGTTCTAGTGATTCTAGAGTAATACTATTTATTCTGTTTTACAATGAAAATGTCTGTTATGATCAAACATTATTTCTAATATACTAGCAGACCTAACGAAATAATTTTCTATGTTTGAACACCTACAAAATATATTTTGAATAAAATTAAGGACTACATCAATTTATATATTTTGAAGTTTTTGCACTGTATGTCAATGTAGAATAAAAAAAGTTATTTTTACATAAGGAAATATCGCTTAATTATCACCAATCCCGTGAGCGTTAAGCATGCTTTGTCTAGAGTACGCCATATTTAATGTTCCCTTAGAGTAAAATATTCTGTCTACACCATATGTTGATCTGCGCAGAAACTCACCATGTTTGATGAAATTGACCGAGCTGAATAAGCTTGAACAGATGGTCGAGAAATCGGCAAACCCCCATTTATATACAAGTCCGCTCAAACCTCCACAGCCGTCTAGACCAATAGAAACTTGCGGTTACAGTGCCACACCTCCGAGGAACTTTGCTACATTCATTTCTGTTTGTTTTATGGTAAGAGAACGATCAAAGGCACACTTAGGAATTCAAGGATGAGCTCATGAATAGTTCGTAGTCTGTTTACCAGTTTCAGGTCTCAGTTGACACACCCTTTTCACTTACTAGATATTTTCAAACTGCCCGATCCGGTTGTATAATTTGTAAGCTTAAGATTCCAGCTCACGTTTTTAGTAAGAAAGCGATGCTGTATGTGTCACGCTGTAGAACCTAACATTTCTTCAGAATATAGCACCTTTTTATGTACACGCGATCCAGTACAATCCGAATTTTGTCCAATGTAAAAAAATTATAAACTAGACAGCCTCGTACTGATTTCAAGTCTAATTTGTTTTTTCACAAAAAAAGATTTGATTGTTACTTACCGTAGATAATACGTTTTTATATTATCCTGTATAATTTCGCGTATTAGAGATATTGTTACACATTGTTAAATTGAAGCTAAACGTTTTAGTTCGTAAACAGCTCTCGTGCGGTAACATTCCTTCATTATACAGCTATATTCACGTATTGTAGCCTAAAACAGCCTATCAGTATATGAAGAAGACCGAAATACTCGGTTGACCATAAAATGAAGTCCCAGATGAAATACAGAAAAAGTAAAGCTTTTGCCGCTGGATTACAGAAAATGTAACACCGTCATGTTCAGTACCTTACCGCCTCTACATTCTCAATTCTGAGTGCTTTTAGCTATTGCCATTGGCTTGGCTGTTTCTGCAACTCTCGTGACTGATCTTGAAGCCCTACAGAACCGCGGTGCCCGTTTTATATTTACTAACTATCATCGCACATCTAGTGTCTCAACTACGAAAACTAATTTATCACTTCCTGCTCTTTCTTTACGCCGAAAAATATCTCGTTTGTGTCTTTTTTATAAAATTTATCATTCCAATACTTTTCTAAAAAACAAACTAATGTTAAATCCTGTTTACATCTCGCCGCGCGTAGATCATCAATTTAAGGTCGGAATTCCTCATTGCATTACATCAGCCTATTATAACTCTTTTATTCCCAAAACATCTTCAGAGTGGAATTGCCTTCCCGCGCAATTAGTAGACATACCGTCCTCTGACTTGTTTAAAAGTGCGGTGACTGCCTACCTGTGTTAATATTTTTCTTTGTTTGTTTGCCTCGTTGTATAAATTTCTTAACTTGTTTACAATTTTTTTTTTACATTTTTAGTGTTTGGCTTTTAGTGTTTGTATATTGTTTGTATTTCAATTATTGTCTTGTACCACTCCCCTCTGTAATGCCCCAGGGCCTTGAGGGTACTGAAATAAATAAATAAATAAATAAATATAAGAATATAGACCGACACGCGGAGCGGCTCTGTTTACCAACACGGCCGGAAGGTCGCGCATGCGCGCAAGCTATGTGGGCTAACGCGGCCCGGTTCTCCGTGTTTTTGCCATTGTGTTGTGTGGCGTGCGCTCGTTGTTGACGTTCTAGGGACGCTTCTAGCTTTATTTGTGCGTCGTGTTTCCTGACAACGTATGTCGTATGCCATGTCCGACTATTTGAGCTCGCTATCCAAGCCTGAAAGTCAACGGTATCTAAACAAACTGTGCGTGGACGGCGTTGCCTTCGAGGATCCGTACGCCGCAAACAACGCCTGCTGGACTTCCGACGTGAAGCTGCTGCCACCGAAGTCGACGGTTTACGTCGTCGTTTATTTAGTTTTTTCGCCAAGCCAGTTCACGGCCGACACGGTGCAGGCGTACAAGTCTTTCCAGACGATTACTTGGAGTCGGTTTCCGCACTGCCGGCGGGATCAGCAGAGTGTGGATATGTGGAAGTGTATTTATTAATTGATCAAACACACACATCGTCTTAAAAAAGTCAAGGTATGATATTTTCCTACCCTCATAACCACAAGGCATGACAAGCAGCAACGCTTTGTCCGTTCTGCTGTCTTGGCAGTAACACGTTACAAGTAACGGCGTTACCAGGAACACGTTACTTTTTTCAGTAGCGCAGGAACCTACTCGTAATTTTTTCGACACAGTAGCAGGTAACGTACTTACGTTACTACTTCAAGTAACGTTGCTTGTTACTACTTCCCAAGTCTTAAAGAAATTACACTTATATTGTTTCCGTGTTTTAAGGTGTCAAGCCGTGTGCATTTCTGACATTTCTGCGTTTTTCTTCACTTTTTTCCTCGTGTGTATTTAGGTGAAACCGTAAAAAGAGATAAAGTAAGAGGTTCAGTTTCTGCATGAACCTAAAGGTTCTTGATATGTGAGCTTTGCATACCTGTATCGTCAAAAGAGTAAACGTGTTAAATCATAATTTAAAAAGTAACGCAGAAGTAACGTGCGTTACCTTTTGTCGGTAGCGGTAACGCGTTCTTTTTATTTTTAGGTAACGTAGCTCGGTAACGCTTACTTTCTATTTGCCAGTAATGAGTAACGTATTTCGTTACTTTCCTTCGCTAATGCCTTCAACACTGCCGTTCTGTCGCCGATCCCCTTCTGGTTTGCAGCACGGGCGTAGCGAGCCTCCGACAAGCGCTTGGCCGGTGCTTTGTGCGCGAACACCGTGGGAACAAAATCCGGGTGGTCTCTATCAGGCAACGGTTTCCCTGCACATAAGCAAGCCTCGGGACAGTTTACGATAAGGAAAGAGGGACATTTAAGACAAACAGACATGACAGGCTTTCGACTTTCAACAAACGTTTACTCAAAATCGAAATCGAAGCCACACTCGCCTTCAAGAAATTGCTCGACGCACAAACGGTCGTTCGCGCGAGGTGAACATTCTTTTCGATCCACGGATATTATCCACCTTCTGTGCCTTTCAGAGTCTGCCGGGAATTGGAAGAAACTCACTCCGCTCCTTTTTTGTACCTTTCGGTGCAATTAAAGGCAACATATCTTCGCGGCCTGCTAAAATGCTATGACGCCCATGCGAAACGTGCGCCCTTCTGCCCAAAGAACCCGGTTCCGGCGCGATTGCAGCGCCGCCGCAGCTCCGTGACCTCAAGCCCGCGTGTCGGTCTATAATGTGTTTGTTCTGTGAGGACCTCTAACCGTACAGCATGTTTGAGATTGAGAGACGGAATTTTTATGCGATGAATTAGAATAAGAATTTTCAACGTATTGGTTGAAATTTCCAAACATTTGTTATTTATTTTCAACATACATATTAAGACTACAAATTTTGTAACAGCCTATACTGAACTTTAATTACTTTGTTATTTATAATGTTTCTGCCCTGTAGGTGAAGCTAAAAACAAATAAGATCCTTTATAGTTTATTAGTTCTAAGTTGGCAGGATGTGGGCAGCATGGAAGCAGTGAGCTGACGGTCAGTTTGCCTGTACATTAATCAACTTGGACCACCCCTTACAATGTGGCGAAGTTGACTGTACCACTCTGAGAAAGATTGGTCAAAGATAAAGACGAATAAATTAACAAATAGCAAAATATGCACCGGACGTTGTTGTGTCTTAGATCCGATAGTGACTCTTGAGGGTCGAACCGGGTGTTTTAGCGAGGACTTTTAAAAACCGCCAAGAGTAGAATAATTTGCTGAAAAATCAATTCTTTCCGGGAATAAACTAGTAGCCCCGACAAACGACAGGAATTAAAGAGACTTACTGATTAGCTACATAATTAGTCTAAATCACTTATTCATGTTTAATTTCTAAAAAGAAACAGATTATTCCAATTGAAGACTTTCTGAGCATTATAAAAAAAAATCCGAGAGGTCGTCCTTTTTTAGTTTTAGTTACCTATTTTTAGCGATTTTTTAATGTCTTCCTTGTACACAACGTATATAATGCATTTTAAAATAGGCAACCGCAAAAACCATGAAAAATCTGCAGAGCTGCTTCCTCTCCATTTCTCGGTGCTAATTTCTGAAGTTTGAGATTAATCAACAGGTACACTTGAGCCGTCTTCTTCAATAAATGTCTGCACGAAAATAAATCAGTAGCGTATAGTCCTCACAGGGAGGTAGCAGCAATACCAAATCTACAACTGACGCCTTTTGCGTATGAACAGTGCGCGATAGTACTAGCATATTTCGCAAGTATTATGTGTGTGTATGTGTTTATGTTACAACTTTATTGTCGAAAGGACGCCCCTTCCGGCGCTAAGGAACGGGCCTCATGGTCTTCGCCATTTAGGGCTCTTCAATGTTGACTAGACGTGAGCAAACAGGGCCCGCTGGAACTGGAGAATGTGGGGCGCAAAGGGAGTGAGCCATTCCATTAGTGCCCCAGGGCGTTGCTAAAAGTGTGGGGGGGGGGGGAGGTGAGAGTTTTGTAGCACTAGTGGAGAGAGGAGAGGCAGTCCCACAGGAGTTGGGGGGTATTTGGAAAGGCCCCGCAGATGGGGCAAAGTGGGGAGCCCAGAGAGGGATATATAATAGTGAAGCGGGTGGAGGGTGGGGTGGAGGAGCGATTTGAGCTTGGCGCCATGAGGTACCTTCTGACCTATACTCCGTCTCACTAAAACCGCGCAGTACAGGCAAAGCTACAGGGAAGAGATTCTCATCAGACATGTTCAAGAGGAGGGAAACGAAAAACGGGGGAATCCCAGCCCTTCTCTCACGTTTCTTCTTTCCCTCTCCTTGAAAAGGTTAACATACGCTCTCTCCCCTGTAGTTTTGGCTGTACTGCAAGGTTTTAGTCAGACGGGGTATAGATAAGGATGGGGGTCAGGGGAAGAGGCTTCTGCGAGACTTGCGTAAGCAAGCCAGGACTTTGCGTCACTGACCCAGTGTTGAAATGAGATCCTCGGTAAGTCATATCGACACACACCTGCACAAGGGGGTCCTCATAATGTGTAGCAGGCCAAGCCGTGGGCCACCTCATTTCCCTGAATGACCGAGTGACCCGGGACCCACTCGAGGATCACCTCGAGGGTAGAATTCTTGGTCAGAAATTTGTGAAGTTCAGCAAAGGTTTCAGGGCAGAGGGTGACGTCTCCGACTGTCCGGTAGGCCTCTTGACTGTCACTTCGGTTTAGTATTTCTTTTTGATGTGTGAGGGTGTGTGACCGTTTATGTTATAGCTAAAGTTTCAGCATGCATTGAAGAATTTATAATAATGGAGAAATTATAAAAGATATTCATTAAGTGAGTTAATGACTGTGCAGGTTGTAGCCCGTGGGTAGGAGTGGGAAGCGTTAACGTAATATGTGGTGATAGAGGAAAGGGAAAGCGCGGGGGTGTTACGGGGGATACGAGCGGTCTTGTCGGCGCGTCTGCTCACGTTCCGTTTGAGGTTAAGATTTCGGGAAGAGGGGAGTACCTGGGCGCGTGGAGGGGTAAGCCAAGGAGGACTGGGAGTATGGATGCGGGTATGGGAGAAGACGTCGTAGCCAAGGCACTGCAGAAGGAGTCGGCCTAGCTCTGATTCCGGAAGACGATCTTCGATCCTGACCCTGTAAATGGATGTCTTTGCGTTTTTTGAGTCTGTTATACAGCTATACTGCATTGAGTGGATAATTTGGGGCGGCATTCTGAACTTTTAGGTTTACGCATCGCCAGCACTTACAGGGACTCTGTGAGGACAAACTTCGCCACATCACGGATGCGATGATGTACCAGTATTCATGCATTAATATCGGCAAAACTGGGCATAGTAAACTTGACCGTCTGTTGCGCAAGTCAGAGCCTTATATACTGGGAGAGTTTGGCTGATGGGGGAGCCTGTCGCCCGCTAAAACAAGTGGACTTTACGACAACACAAAATGAAGGATTTTGCTTTTGGCCACTCTACTCACTTGCGCTAGTCCAAATGCGCGGATAGTAGTTGTTTTATAAACACAATTTCTTGTACTCTGACATTTTGTTATCGCTGCATTTGGTCAATATATTCAAGCACTGGTCAAATATATTGATCTCAAAAACATAAATTACAAAAAAGCTTTATTTATTTTCGGTTTAAACAAAATTAAGCTTTCTTATGCAAAAAATATTCTGGCGATAAAACGGAAGGGTTCGCAGCGCCTCTCCGAGATGGCGCACGTCACGGTACTGAAGTTTTTGCAGTGGTCATTTTAGAGACTTAATATTCAAAGTATGCAAAACTCACTTTTCAAAAAAGAGGAATAACTTTAGGCTCACACAATTTTTAAAGATCGTAGCAGATAAGCAATTTCGAGCTTCTGAGTACGTGTGCCTAATCCAGAGTGGGTTCGAAATTTGATAACACAAAATGGCGGAGGCAATGTGCCTCCTCCTAGTTGCCTTACTTCCAGCATTGGTTGCTGGATTGTCGGTATCTTGCAAATAGGGCCGAACTTTGCCAGTATAAAGGGCTATGGCGCATGTTCACCCGCATCTAGTATAAAAAAATATTGGCGGGCGTCAACTCTGACGGCTTCGATTAGTGCTTCAAATTAGCCCATTACATTACATTAGTAGTCTTTAGGAAAGCCGCAACATATAAAAGCAAATTGTCATCACTCGTTCGCGCTAACCGTGTCGCGCTCTGAACTTAGAACACTCTTACAGTATTTACTTGTTGGCCTGAATGTCGGATTCATGGTCATGGAAGTTCCCAGAGCTAGACGTCAGGTGAAAAGAAAGGGTATGCCTCAATATTTAGGAAGCTATACTGGCGTTCAATATTTATGTTTATTTTTGGGAATGCCATGTTATTTCAAAGGTTTATCGCAGTCCGGTAGTCGAACAGAAGTGTAGCCCTAAAAATGTTGTTAACTAAATGGAGGCAGCTGGAAATTTTTGTAGCAGCTATGATCGTAGCTACGAGCTTCGATCTTGACCTTAGTCTATATTAAGCAGTCAATTTCAGGTGAAGTGAACTTCAGATGAGGGCGGCTCGACGATCGGTATGGCAACGTATGTTCACAACTCGATGAACTTGAACAATAAAGGACTCGATAGGGCCAAGGCCTACAATACGGTGCAGGTGGTGGGAAGACGCACTCATATTATTTCGGCAGCTTATTTCTAAGCTAAATTGTTTTCACTTATGAAAAAATGGTTACATTTCTGTCCTTGAGGTGGTGTAGGATTGAGTTTCGAGAAATAAGTCACGTAATGTGAGCATTTCGGAGTAAGTAATTTTAATTATAAATATTTTGCAGTTTACAATTATCACCTTGTCCCATCCCCATCTTCCAAGAACATTGAACCGCTGAGAGCTAAACACATAAGCTTATAGTTCTCATTTCTGTCAGCAGTAACGAATATAGCTACTCACTAACAAATTGTGAAAGTTATGGCTACGGCCTAAAGACAACCTTCGGTATTTAAAAAAAATATATGTATTTTTATATAAAGTAGGTTTACACAGACCTCTATTCCTTAACATCGTATTGATATATGTCTTATGGGTGTCATAAGGGACATTTGATGTTCATGAATGAACCATGAGTCTAGGAGCGAAGATATTTGTGAAATGTATATGCCTGGTCGGTATTCAAAGATCTAGTTATGAATGCATGATCAACTAAATTATCAAATTACTTTACATATTGTCGCAATAAAGCACTTATCACTTCCTCGATATGTTAAAACGTATAGCTTTTGAAGACTAACTGAAGCAGCATTCAAATTACTGGCTGCAAAACGTCACGTATAATAAAACCCATTCTAGAAGGGAGTTTTATTAAACCAAGTACCTTTCTAATGAAAAAAGTATTGTTGCAACCAAAACACCCAATAACTTATTTGAAGACTTTACTTTACACTCTTTATTTCGCGTAAATGCTCCGTCTAGAGTAACAACATTTCTGGCAGAAGAGCCCATTTGGAATTATTTTATATTCAAATAAATTAATCAATCTTGATACCAACGTTTTCAGGATGCTTGGTGGGCAGAAGCATTGAGTAATGCTAGCATATATGGAAATTATTGTCAACAGGAGGACAACACAAAATGTTTGTATTTTGAACAATTTATTAGCTGCGGATTGGCATATTCCTGCCACTGCGGTATGTCATCAGGTCATTCTTTTTAGCAGTTGAAGTTGACTGAGCCTCTTGATTTCTGGTTTTACTTGCTAATTTTTGTGCCATCGGTACTATTGCACTGTTTTTTTTTTAAATTAGTGACTATTTCTTGTTTAATAAAGAACTGTACTCTATTTTTATTTCGTAGACACACTCCAAGGCATGTTTATAGTATGATAACGAATAAATTCAAGACAAGAATATATAGCTGTTTAGAAGTGCGAAAGCACTGTAGGGTTGCACATATCTGCTTTAGAATTGCCTTGTTTCGCTTAAGCTTAGGGTGCAGTACAATTTCAAACTCCCCTTTACGTTCATGTCCTTGTATAGTTTGCCAACTCCACGTGAAGCTGTTTCCCGTTTTCGGAAAGATTAGCCAACGTTGCGTTCTTTTACGTACCTAGGTCTTAGAGATTGTATTTCTTTGCTGCTTCCTTTGGTGCACTTTCCACACCCCTGTTCAATAGGACGCGGATTGAATATTCAGAAGAAAATTAAGGTAGATTTCGATGTCTCTTGGAAACGAGGCTTTATTCTGCAACTTGCGGTTAACACATTTTAGTTTTAAAAGGTTATATTTTTTGTATTTTTAAAGCTTTACCTATAGTCAGTAACATGTCAACAACTCAGTAGATACGTTACCTCATATTCCTAATCTGCAGGCAGAAATGCCTCCCCTATTCAAAAGTAGCGCGTCGTCTGCTCCATGACATGGCGACATCGGCAGCGTAAGTTTCCAGCGCCGGTGGATAGGCTGCAGCTCGCTGTTGATCCAACTTTCCACAATCGTTGTCAGGAGGCAAAGGTACCTGCGTTACTTCGCTCAAGGGGATATGAGGAAAAATATTTTACCCGAGTCGTCGAGGGTGACGGCAGAACAATATTGTAACTGTTTCCCATGATGCCTTCATGTCTGACATTGGTAAGACGAGGCAATTGCTGCTTACCTAAGTTACCATGCGACTGATCACAACGAAGAAACTTGGTGGGGGATCCTGTTTCGGGGCTAAATACATACTGCTTCAAATGCACTATTTCAGTCAGTCTTTATTTTTTTTTATTTATCAGAGACATCAGAAAAGAAGACGGCGCCCGGTGAGGCAGCTGCTCGGCTGAGTCACTCGAGCATCTCAAACGGAATATTTCGTCGGCAGTGGAGATCGCAGCATTTTACCGCCGCCCCACTGCGATCAACGGAAGGAGACGTCCCCATCACAGCAATTTCGCAACGTAACTTTTTCTGAGGGTAAACAATAAACAAACGACGTGACGACACCGGTGGCGACGAAGCTTTCGTCGGTCTCGACGGGCACTCCTCCGCTACCCTCTAAGCGGGCGCACTGAACGCTTCGACGCTATTCTCATCGAGATCGAACTAAAGGTGGCGCTACTTTCACGCTATCATCATCATCAATGTATGGATAGGAAGATAGCTGCTACACAGGCTATCTGCGGTCGCGGTCAAGAACCTGCAGAATATCGCGTTTATTGCCTCGTACAGTATCATTTTGAAAGCAATTTGAACAAAAAATGGTTCCACACTGTTCATTGCCTCAGTGCAATACCTACTGCACCGAGGTGGACGTCAGTTTTCACCGATATCCAGCGGCCGGCGCGCTGAGGAAAGAGTGGCTCTGTAAGTTGAGATTTGATTCACGCGATGGTTTGCTCTAAAGATTTCACCGCTGATGGCCTCAAATCAACGATGCATGCTAACCAAGGTAAGTGGAAAATTAAAACTGTTCACATAAGTGTCATGAGTGGCCCAAAGTATTTTACGCGTAAAGCGTGCGCGTTGATACTCGCTCGCTGCTGGGCAGTTTGATCGTAATTGTCACTCCTACGAGCCCCCTTACGGAATGCCACACAAGGCACGCAGCCAGGATTTCGTGTCGGGGGGGGGGGGGGGGGTCGCCACCCACGACACCCTCCCCTCTCCCCTAAATAATACAGATTCAAGAGAAGCAATCATACAAATTCAAGTTTTCATTTGACATCAAACTGTAACAAAGTAAGTAACAAAAAGTAACCTTTTTCACATGGTCTGGCAGTGCACGCTCATTCCCGCCGTCCCGCCCAATCCCAATCCCACCCCCACCTCCTGGGAGGAGCGGCTGACCCATGGCACGGCCACTGGCCAGCAATCGCTGGTGGACCGCGCCAAGGCGGTCGCCGCCACATATGGGGCCCCGGACTAGGGGCTCCACCCGAGGGTATGTCACACGTCACTACAATAAAAGTTTATTCACTCACTCACTCACTTTATTTCTCAGATGTTTGCTAACTTCGGAAGAAAAACTTTTATTATCAAAATGTCAGCACTCCCTTGGATATCCGGTTTGTCACCTATTTCACTCATTTAAGCCTACATTTTCCTAGATTTCTTTACAACTTCTGCTTGAGAAAATGTAATACACTAAGTTGGTTCGGTTCGTGGTGAAAAGTTCAGATATCTTTTTGCCTGCTATAACTTGCTATCTAAACTGAGTCTTCCTGTAGCCATATTTATCACTCATATATTACTTTTTTATGTATATTTTGTCCTTAATCATGGATCATCAAAACAATTCTGCAATAACTCTTATAATATTTTACACACTTTTTCTTTGCAACTATCAACAAGACCACGCAATGTAATTTAGACCATGTGTTATTTATTTCATCTCTGATATAACCAAGATTTATAGTTGTTGGTTCTGATTCATCCTTTGTTCCTGACGTTCTGTGATGTGTCTTGTTTCTGAAAGCAAAATCATAACTTTAATAATCGGACAAAAACTAACCGAGATCACAATTCATTTGGTAAGAACGTTTTTATAAAAGAGAAATAAGAAAAATCAGTGCGCTTGAGATAAAAACTAAGGCTAGCTTTCAAGATTTATTGTTTAATAGTTGTTAATGTGAAAGAATTAACTGTCTCATGGAGCGAGCTGTCGTCATCAGTCTGAAGCACGAAAACAGTAGATAGTTTCTTTCAGTTCCATTGGCTAGCGCGCGTCGGGCGCACCAGCTAATGGACAATGAAACTGCGCTCGCCGGTTTCACGACCGCTCACCCCATGACGCTGCGTGTCCATCAGCGCGGAGCGTCCAAGGTCACCAGGGGAGCGCACGCGCCGAACGGTGACGAAAAGTACGCTGCATACGAAAAAGGGAGCGGACGAGCGGCTTGCATGGTTTCGCATGCACAACTCATCAGGAATGCTTAGGTGTACCTCGATCTTTTTTGCCTATGTTTTAGGTTGCCTAAATTGCTGTACCCTGAGGCAACAAGATAACATATTGCTTCATTTCACTGCGGAAAATTCGTAAATAAAAACGTCATAACGATCGAATCACCACTGTTTGTTCCGCCAGTAAGCTCAATGGGCACCTCATTTGAAATCCTTTATGATTTAGAAAAATCGGTCACACATATCTAAGGAACGTTACTCACATCTGGTACTTACACTTCTTGTAGAATCCACCGTAGCCTAGACCGCTAAGTCCGTGACCGTAGCCAAGGCCGTTGTCGGAGAGGCCGTTTCCGTACCCAAGGCTGTGGCTCTAGCCAAGGCTGAAACCATAGCCAAGACCATGATCGTAGCCAAGGGTGGTCACTGCATGGGCGTGATGAACGGTGGAGTAGGAGTTAAGTGCAGGAGTTGCCGCAGAGTAGTCGGCGTAGCCGAGGTGGCCAGTAAAGGCGCAGGTGGCAAGGGCCAGGACAAGAACGCAACGGAACTAGAAAGAGCTATGCGTTTTCTTTAAATTTCTAAATATCACCAATCCTTTATTATGAAAGGTAAAGCAAATGATCCGGATTCAATACAACAGTGTGGCTAAGAAGATTATATCAGATCTAATGAAGATAATAAGTTTGGACGGAATGACCAAACTTGAAAACTGAATGAAATTAATAAATATTAGGTTGCAATTTTTTTCATCTTTTCAAACGTGGATTGACATGATTTTTAAAGTTGTAATAAAGCCATTCGAGCGATAGTAAGAAATCTTGAGGTGACGAGTACTCTAAGCAGACTCCTAAGTTTAACATTTCTGCTTTCCATGGTGAGATATATTAGTATAGCTGAGAACACTCGAGCTGGTGATCGAGTGCAATTCGGAGCTTTATATACAAAATGTCTTCGAGGTTTTTCTAGCTTCTCTTTACCCCCCTCTTCCCCAGAAAGAAAAAGAGAAAAGAAACTTTTGCCTCTTATCACACTTTCGAATATCTATATACACCCAGGAGAAAATATACCAATGCCGTGACCAGCCAAGATCCTGACATTCCTGTTATTGTTAAATATCGTAGGATTCACACGTGTCTGTAGCTGACAGGGGCCTATTTCCTATTTGCGTATGGCTAGAGCGGGGACCATTTTAAATGTATGTAGAGCTTGTTTTTTTCTTTTTGGTTGTCCATTACGTTGCCATTTGATGCGATGTGGTTGCAACAAAGGCGGGAGGGTCAGCGGCACACCTAATGGGATTTTTAATCAGTCGCCTTTGTGGCCTACACTCCTTTAGTTACATGGGCATATACGTTTAGATGGGATATAATTACATTTGAATACACTCAAACGTATTATGTAACCCTACAATTTAACTGCAAATTGTTCAAAGACTTCCATTGACACTACTCAGTCACTGATAAACAGTTAATATTCAATCATTATGATTAAAATACTCTAATAACATTTACATCTTAAGTGGCTGATGCATAGGGATCGAGTTTCTCTTAAGTATAAAGTATACTTTCACATGAATGACAAAAACGCAAAAAAGTCATACAGAACTCATATGCAGGCAAGCGAAGATAAATTAATTTATTAATAATCTAGACAAAGAACTACATTCTTAGCTCTCAATAGAAGCATACACATCCCTGAAAATTGACATATAAAAAAATAGGAACTGGTGGACACATATCTCATGCTTTGTCACCCCCTTATTATATAAGTCTCGAGCTTTTATTGGCCATTATGGATACTAGTAGGAAATAAAACGTTAAAATGAAATACCGAGAATAACCTTGTGGACTTGGTTGATGTCAAGAAAATAGGCTCGCTTATCTGTGCTTTCACCTTATCATGAAAAAAGCATTGAATTGGAGATGTTCACTTTTCCTAAGGAGAAATCATATTTCAATCGTATACTCCAAACCACGAGACAAAAATAGACGGATTACGTTTTCACATATTTCATCGTGAACGAATACAAAAAAGTCACAATTGTTTTTATTTCTTATTTTTATAGCAATTCAAAGTGCGCTCATCATGTAGCCGCCTGGAACTTTGTGAGCTGGCAGTAAATATTTTTTTTTATTTTCTAATAAATATCTCAATCAATCTTCCAATAATTTTCCTTTCCCACAAGAATTCACAATTATTATGTAATTAAGAAATCGCGTTTTCCACAGAGATTTTTGCTTTTCCTGCAGTACTGACTTGCCTCTGATGCTGGTAGACTCTACTTCAATTTACTACAGGTTTTTATTTTTGCTCTGCTCCTTTAAAAAAAAATAATCTGGATGGGAAAAAGGATGTCAAAAATGAATTTCCAAGGAAAAAAAATCATTGCCATATTTACAGCGCGAAACAAATTAGTTGTTGCCGCCCGCGGGAACACGCGGAAAAGTGAAAACTAGCAGTCACTTGACTGGGCACTAGTCACGTTGTGCTTACGCTGTTTCGGGAGCTTCCTATGGGCTCTAAAAGTTACTTATTACTCTTCATTGTTTTATTGTTGCACTTCTTCTTTAGTGAAATATTTTGATGATTTAGAAAAAAACAAGTATAAGAAAATCTTCACTTCCGTTTTGACTCATACGATAACAGTCAAAACCTTCACCATTTTCTGTTCGAAGGGGCTCGGTTTCACGTGTCTTAGTTCCTAACATGTCGGTTCCCCCAAAGCGACACCACTGCTCGACGATCACGAGGTTTGCAGCCTTATGTCGAACAGCGGCGTTGCTTTGGGTTAACAGATATGTTAGAAATTTAGGAATGTGACACCGCGCCCCTTCGAATAGAAAATGGCGACCTTTTGTTTGTTATCGTATAAGACAAAATGGAAGTGACGATTTTCTTATACTTGCTGTTTCTCAAACATCAACATATTTTGTAAAAAAAAGAAGTGCAACTAAAAAACGAAGATTCATAAATACCTTTAGATTCCAAAAGAAGCTCCCAAAAAGCACACGCACCAGGTGACTGGCGGCCCCACGACTGCTAGGCCACTTTTACTCTGGCTCCCGCGGGCGCCGACTACAAATTCAGCTTCACGCCGTAGATAAAGCTCTATTTTTTATTATAAATTTATTTTATGTCTTTTTTCCATCTAGGTTTGCTTCATTTTTTTCCTTTACACGTGTCTTTTGAAAGGTGAAGAGAGCCGGAGTAGTACATTTCACAACATGTTCTAGTCCAGGGAAAAGAAACGGCGCCCGCGTACGTCCATTGAACAAATGTTAGTTTTTACCCAAGTAAAGGCAGTGCCTTATAACGTAAAACATCAAGTCATAGTCCTTGAAAGTTCACTAACGTAACATAATATTTTAAGAAGATAAATCATTATTTTTACTTTTGATATGGCTATAGCAGGATTTTGGCTATATTGCTAACTTAATTAATATTCCTTGAATTGGAACGTAGTAGGTTGCTATTCTGTTTAGGTAGTTTTAATTCGACAGTCAATTATAATTGTTTTATGGGGATGTTTATACAACTTGAGGTTAGACAGCCTCAATGTCGAACTTGTCTCTCAGCATTATATGAGCCATTTAGCCAGTGCAGTACAACCGCTAGCCCTGTGTCTTTAACTTGAACCGCGCAGTAGTGATACACGACCGCACGCCGGTACGACGCTCATCCAAATCGAAAGGGCGGGGGTGCGGCTGAATATTCCGGGGTTCTGCAGCGCGAACTTTCGCTCCATGTGATCCGAGCTAGAGTGCGCTAGCATACTCGGCCACCGATCCCCCCTTAAGCGCCTCGATGCGTTTGCGGTTGTCTTGGAAGTAGCGTTATTTGTATGGCCCAGAAAATTGCATTTTGAAGCATGTATAAATTCATGATCCATGACTTTCCCAAAGTTCTTGGTCTTGTGAATGTGAGGCAATACTGAAGTCAGTGGAACACAGGGGACAAGTTATAAGCGTTTGCTTTGACATATAGGCATGGTAACTTTATACTGGACTGTATGTTGAGTCAAACCATGACTAAACGTCTCTTTACCAACTGTGAAAAGTTAAGTCAGTGAACGTTCTCATAACACAATGTCATGACTTGACGACCAATCTTAGGAAAAACTGCAATGAAGCTTAGTTCCTTTGTACACAAAGACTTGGACGACGCGTTATCTTCGCCTTTAAGAATGGAACGTGTTAGAGTTATCAGGCCTCGTTCGCAAAGCCTACTCATATAAACCCGCGCTCGTTCTCAAGCCGTGCAAGCGTGTGTGCGTGGCCTAGTAAGTAGCGTCACGTGTCTGTGTGACGTCACGTATCACGAGACGTCACACAGATACGTGACGTCACACGGGATCGTTGTGGGTTGTTTGAAATTCCCGAGCCAGGTCATATGGCTAACGTCACACGCGTGATGTCACGTGTGACCTCACACCTGACGTCACACGGGGTTTGTGACTCCATAACACTATGTACCCGCTAAATTAAGCGAAAAAGTTTCCTGCCAAATTGTCCCTTTAAACTTCGCGGAACAACTTTCCAATAAATATGGCGGGAAAATGTTCCACCAAGTTTAGCGGTGAAATATTTTGCTAAATTCGGCGGGAAAATGTTCCGCTAAATTTAGCTTGAAACATTTTAGCTAAATTTGGCAGTAAAATATGCGCTAAATTTAGCGGATCATTTTCAAGAAAATTTAGTGGGTAAATAGGGTCATCACGTCACAACCACAAGTGACGTTACGTGCGGCCGTGGTATCATTACCCTATCGATCAATCAAGATTTTCCGGTCCCACCGACGCCGACGCCGGATTTTGTGTGACACAAGCTTCTTAACGCTGTCGCGTTAAAACACAATGAAGATATTATCTCATGCGTAACTTTCTCAAACTTCACTCTTGGAAGTACAGTTGTAATTGAAGTATTCTGAACGATTATTTAACAACTCTCATTCAAGCCTTGCATGTAACTCGTTGGAAGTGCCAATTTATAAAACTGCTTAAAATTACACGAACTACCGGATCGATTTATGCAACACTCCAGCGTGAAAGTGAATTTAAAATCCGCGAGTCTGGTATTATCGGTGTGACATCGCATAAAAATAAAAATGCGTATTGAGCGTTGCGAACTTGGTTTTAATTGTGTCAACATCTGCCATTTCAGAATAACTAATCAAAACTTATGTAAAAGGATGCATAGCACACTAGTGGCTCTATTTCCTCGGCCGGCGACGTGAGGGGTTATAAAAAATAAAAAAATAAAAAAGCCTTTCAACGTGCACTGAAACCAGATTACGCTGGTATTGCGCATTCTTGATAGAGGTGTGGACGGGAACTCCACCCCGTAGTAAACACTAACAGTAAAAAAAAAACACGTAGAAACTATTTCAAAATTACTTTAAAATTGGAAGGTCGAAGGATTTCATCAGGGGAGGAAGTTCTCTTATTGGTTGGAGCAGACCGAATGCATTAGCACTTTCTTATATAAAAAGCCTTTCGTCGATATTCAACATCAGTTCAAGCCTCTCAGCTAGACTAGAAGACCCAATCATGGTAATTTCAGCGGTGATCCTTTAGCTTATTATATTTTTGTCGTGGAAATGCACGTGTTTTATTTTCATTGATGATACCACACGCCTGTATTTTATTATAATGTTCTCACAAATAAAGTGCTCATTCTGTAATCTTAGAAAAGTGTATTAGCAATCTAACTCGAGGAATTATCTGTATAATATTTGAGCAATATCGGTCATGTCGGAGAAAGTAAAAATAAGTTTCGCTATGCGCACCTTGCCTATGAACTGGAATAATATAATTCTATTAAACTGAACAAAAATAAACATAATGAGCAACGTCGCCCATAGACATTAAATTATATAAATTGAGCTATATTTGGCTGACAATTGTTCAACTCTGTTGAACTATTTTAATGAAAAAAGCGCCAAAATTTGAGATTTTCCTACATTAAAAAGGCGATGAACATCGTATCTGCTGTTCATCCATTTCTCTTTCCTCTGGTTTTGCAGTTCCGTTGCGTTCTTGTCCTGGCCCTGGCCACCTGCGCCTTCGCTGGCTACCTCGGGTACGGCGGCTACTCTGTGGCTGCTCCACTGACCTCTTCCTACTCCACCGTCCACCACGCCCCTGTTGTTTCTACCCTTGGCTACGGTCACAGTCTTGGTTACGGACTCGGTTACGGCCATGGCCTCGGCTATGGATACGGTCTGTCCGGCTACGGCCTTGGCTACGGGTATGGGCTTGGCGGTCTCGGCTACACCGGCTTCTACAAGAAGTGTAAGTGCACAGCAAACTATTAAAATATTTAGTTTTTTCGGTTTCGTTCAGTTATATAATCCTCAAAGGCACTCACTAAAGTGTTTTACACGAGCGGGGTTCCATACGAAAATCAACAGTGAAGGTTGCCGAACAACAATTCTATTGAGGATTTCATTGGCTGATTTCAGTTGAGAATATAACAACTGTTCAACGAAGGGTGAGTTTACCAGGAACAAATATACGTCACAATTTAATTACAGGTATACTTGGAATATAAACGACCTCTTGATTTTTATTTCTATTGATGACGTCAGTAAATAAAACTTGTGTAGAGGTTGTCGACTGTTTCTGATACCCTTGCCTTAATTCCATGACAACAGCAATAACACTGAATTATTTTTTCTTCACAGAATCTGTACAGCTGACAACGCCCGATAACATCCTCCTCTGGGCCTGCACCACACGCCATCTGGAGTGCTCATGAAGGAAAGGAAAATAACTGAAATAAATGAAATGTTCTTTATAATTTGATTACTCAGTGGGTTTCATATTTTATAAATAATTAGACTAATTTTACCAGTAAATCTAATCTCTCCGATTAAGAACGTTAAGAACGAGAACAAGAAAACAATCTGAACAAGGCATTACCGCTATGCGATTGTTCATGAATAATTAAAATTGCTGAAAATAAATGTTTGAAATGATTTTTTTTTGCAACAAATAAATAAATTATGAATCATAAAACTATACACATTTTCCGCAGGCTAACCTCAGCGGTGAAATCCGGGTGAGATGCCGACGTTTTACATCTTGGTCAATCCAAGGGCCTCGCTAACGTGTGCCCTCAAAGCAGCCACTTACGCCAGCCAAAACTAGAGACTCACAAGGAGACCTATCATCATGTTGTTATCATCAGTAATTGCTTCTTAGGATTGCACCTTTAGTTTTGGCCTTTGCGGAAGCTACTACGAGGAATTTGTACTCTGTAGGGAAAGAAGAAAATAGTTATTGATCTTGTATGGCCAACCTTGTCCCCTCCAGCGCCAGGAAACGTCGTCACCAACCACCGTCTTATTGACGTGGCCAAGTAAGAGGGTTCGGAATCCCTGAAGGAAACAAGCCTCCCTGCTCATATGCGGCCTCTTAGGCAGTAAACCCTCGAATATAAAATAAGCTAAGCTACTCTCTCGCGTAACACAACACCGGAAAAAGAAAAAAAACCTTCACTGTCTGTGACGGTTTTCCTCTATACGAGCATGGCCCAGTGCCTACCGGATTGTAACCACGCTGTCTTCCAAGCGTGTTTGGTGTTACCGGCGACACTAAGAGTGGCACATCGTAATTCTTGTTAAGCGCTTCACATCCTTCGCTACATTGACAGCACTTCTATACTGGGTAAAGTTTGTATCCAGGGCTCTAACGTGTAACGGCGAATATTAGGGAGTTTACGTTGTTCGTTTTCGCCGTCCCGTAACGCTCTTCGCAACCCGCTACGATACCCGCAACTCTACACTCAAGGCTATCGGCGCGCAGGTGCAGTAGCAGCTTCTTCGTTGCGGGGAGCTTAGGGGAGGGGAAACGCGGCCTACGAAAACTGCCTATTATGAGCAAGTCACGCTACCCATATAAAATATTCAGTTTACGACCGCTGCCCACACTCTTGGCGCATTTTGGCCTTAGTAGCCCTTGCGCCATGAAACCCCAATCAATCAATCAATCAATCAATCAACAGCTGCCGATGGAGCACATAGCTCTGTCACTCAAATAGTTGAAGAAATTGCTACGCTCTCTTGATAGAAGTCATATTTCATTAACAAAACTTCAGCCAGTTCAAACTGCAATACTCCATTTGGATTTAGCGCTTCATCTTGTCCCGATTTGCTTCGGAGCTCAAAAAATCAGCAGAACCCATCCTTTGGGAATGATTATCTACGTTAATGCGAATAGCATCAAACGGTGCGGAGTTATGCGCGTTCGTCAGGTGGCCGGCACACTCTAGATACGCCAGCCCACTCTTGAGGCGATTCTAAATTTGTTGACACTTTCACAGCCCTGCGCACGATCTCCGCAGCCCAGCACGTGCGTTTGTGTCACTTAGGAAGGCGAGCAAAGCACGCGCCATACGCAAAAACACTCAAAATGGTACCGACCAGACTTTCTGGCGTCTCAGCTAGTCTCAACCAACGGTACTCTAAACGGTTGTTTATATCTTTACCATAGGACGCACTTTACAGCGCTGTCACAGCTACCGGTGCGCGCGCGTTCCATGCACGAGGGCTCATTCCGCTCTCGTGAGGCTGAACACGGCCGCTACATCACCCTCTCCCGAGCGCGGGAGAGGGTGAGCGAGGAGAGGGTGAGCGCGGGAGAGGGTGAGGGAGATGGAACGCGCGCACCGGTAGCTGTGACAGCGCAGTAAAGCGCGTCCTATGGTAAAGATATAAACAACCTTTAAGAGTGCGTTGAATGACTGCCTTCATAGCTCTGTGGTTAGCGCGTCTGCCTGCTGATCAAAGGGTCAACGGTTCGAATCCCAGCCGGCGCCGGTCTTTTTTATTTGTTTATCGACCCGCGGCGTAAGAGGTTAGATAGCCAGATAGATAGATAGATAGATACATAGATAGATAGATACATAGGCGAAAAGTGCGTGAAGTATCCAAAGAATGCTATTCGCATTAATAATAATATCTAAACTTCCTATTTCAGTCGTACTGTAAATGCAGGCTTTACAAAAGACTGGTGGGCAGGTGAAAGGAACGTCGAGTGCTGTTGCAGCTTATTTTGGAAATGATAATACACTCGGCTTTAGTGAAGAAGTTGCTGTGTTATTAGATCACCCGTTCTTCGCCATCGTGCTAAGTAATGTCATGCCGGGTTTTATATATACATTATAACCCGAGTTGCCTCAAAAAGTAATGGCATTCTGAAAAACGAACATATTTCACTTATCTAGTAGATTATAGTATATCTGTTAATTGACTTGGTAGATGCCTGCGACATAGTGTTCTGCCGAACAGACTAAAAAATATTAAAAAGACCGCTAGCAACGTATGCAGAATATGGAATTCAGTAGGAATTTCGGCTTTTTGTCATCAACTATTTCAGCCTCCAACATCACGAATGGGGAAGTGACAGAAATATAGTCGGAATCATGAGACGAAAAAACATGGTACGGGCTGTTGCCCCTCTGCAATGTTGCAACTCTCCTCAGCCAAAAAAAAAAATATATATATATATATTATAATGATGAGTAATATTATTGTTAATATAAGAAAGGACTGGAAAAAATGTTTTCTTGGTGACTTGACACGAAATTCGGTGTGGATACTCAACTAAACAGGAAAAGTGGTGAATGGAAATGCTCCGCGGGACATCTAATAAAAAGATACCAGTAAAAACAATGAACTTACTAATGGTCAATCAAATGTGTCTAAAAACGATCTCCTTGTTTGGCATGGTCACTGATGTTTGGCTGATACAAAAATCCCGTCCATTTTTTTTATCACGTAAGGTTCTAGCAACTTCCTCGCAACTTTATTCATGCCACTTTTTCTCACGGCCACATGTTAGAAGTTTTGATGACGTCTGAAATGTGCAGAGCGGAGCGTTAGTGACCCTCAGTCTTTGTCCATACGGACCAGTCGTGGCCGCAATTCTCATCTTTAGCACATCGGTTTGTTTGTCCGATGTAGGCGCTCCTGCACGTAAACGGGATCTTGTAAAAAATTAATTACATGTTGATTGATATTTTTAACGAAAGGAAAGTCTTTGTTCCTGCGATTCTTAACAGCTCTACAACACCGTTGTGCGAATATGACATCGCTATGTAATGTTTCCAAATTTATGGAGATCCATAGTGTAATATAGTATAACTTAGAGTGACCACCCATATAGGCCCCAGCGACTCACTCCCCTCTCAGCGCAACTTGCTGCTGTGAAGTTGGTCTCAGCTTCCTTATTAGGCACTTCCTTCTCCACATGACTAGAGAGATAGATGGCTGCTATACTAACGGGTGGATAGCTAACATCGGTGATTACGTCCGTATTAGGCGGTAATGTGAGCCACCTAGCTGGTCTGCCGTGAATACTTATAATTTTATACTTACGCATTAAAAATTGTTCAAACACAAGCGAAAAATTCTAAATTCTTGAGCAGAATGGCAACCATACAGAATTTGCAGTAAATAATGAAAACCGCTTCACTCACCCCAAAAAAAAAAAATTGGACAACCGAAAAAAAAATGTGATTAATGCACTGCTAATTAACGTGACCACAAAGACAACCATACAAATACAACTGGTCTGCAGTCTACCGCAGACTCTACTTCATCGTATGCAAGCAAAGTATCAACTACGTGAGCGAGCTCGACGCATTAAACGAACCTGTAGTGCGCGCGCTCGTGAAATTAAAGCGTCGTTCAAGACTACAGGGTTGCGTTTGTAGCGTCAGTTCGCTTAAATGTATGGGAACCAGAAAATAGCTTTTCAGCGACGAAGCTGACGCTCAAGAGACGCTTAAAACACTCTCCACATGTTTGCGCTTTAACCGTCTAACCTTCATCAAAAAGGAAAAAAAGACAACACGAAATTCACACGACGACAACAGCACGCCGCATCCGGCCCCCGCTACCCTGGCCGGAAGGGAGGGGGGGAGGCGGATGCGACTTGAAGCCTTCATAGCTGCCGCTATGAGGGCTTCCAAGTCGTGCGTGTTGAGAAACTCCACGACGCAGTCGTAATATTATTGACAACATTCGAAGCTACTAATAATTTAGAAAAAAATTTAAATTAAAGTAGAATTATTTCTTAATGTTACAAATATCACGAATTCATAAAAAACTGGGCACCACGGTGCCAGCTAGCGAGTGTTGGGAATCCTAACAGCTGGGGCGCTATAGGGCTCCAGTGGTAACTCTTCGTGTATTCGATATTACTTTACGGAAATCCTATTAAGATAGCTTAAAAGTTGATGTCTTTTGAAAGTATTTTCCTTATGATGGTGTGGTCACTCTTAATATCCTCGAATAAAGTCTCCGCTATAGCCACCGAAGTTGTAGTTGTAAACTGCGCTGACGGTAAGTACCCTACCTACCTCCCGAAACTGTTATGCACCGAATGACGGCAAGCTTCTCTAGGGCCATCTGAAGGCATGTGAACGCAATGCCGCTTTTCATCATTGCTGAGTTACGCTGCGAAAGGTGTGAAACCATTTTTCGAACATGGGTGGTAGGACAAGCCTAAATGTCTACCTTAGAGCCCCAACCCTAACTATTCCAAATAGTCAAGGGTGAAGCGGCACAAAATGAGACAAGGAAACAAATGTGACATTTTGAGTTTAACGCCATCTTTTTGCGAATTTCACTATTTGGTTAATTGGTCACTTTGATGACATGTACTGGAGTTTGTCCTCTTTACTTTGGAGATGATCTTTAATGATCTGTGGAAAGGAAACACGCTGGCGATCAAAGAGATGTGCAGCTATTGGTAGTGGGTCGGCGAGCAACAAAGATGTGGTAATATGTGGCACTCGCGTATTTCTCGAGGCGTGCAGGTGACTTTTGAAAAGCAAATCTACCAGGATAAGCTGTATTATCCATCTATATTTTTTTGTTGCAAGCTTTAGATAAAACCTTATTACTCCAGGTTCAGATTATTATGATGATAAAAGTGTTTAGATAAGTGTGTATCCAGGGGAAAAACGCAAAATTTCACAATGTCCGAACATACACCAATGTTGAGCGGGTTATGAAGACTCAATGAATGCGAAAAGTCAGTGCTTCGTAAAAGTTAGTCAGGATTCAAACGACGAGTCCATTCTGACTGGGAAGATAAACAGCTCATCTGGCATAAAGTGCGTATGAAGAAGTTCCTTTTTGGGTTCACGCGCAAGAATGTGCAGTGGATAGTTGGGGTAGTTTACTCCTGCTGTGAATCAAATCTCACCGAAGTGGAAGGATATTCAGGGTGGATAAGATGGCCTGCAGACCCTTCGTTCACTGAATAAGCCGGTCGAGCGAAAGAGTTCTGGAAACAGCGCGACGAGAGCCACGTGTGACTGGCAGCACCTGGTGTGCAGAAAACTATGAACTAAAACAGCACCCCGTTTCAAGCGGATCCAACGCACACCGTGAGAAGAGTGAGCTCATGCAGATTGTGCAAAATATCACGGAGAATATTTAAAATGGTATGAGTGCAAGAACTGAACTCTCTCTGTTCCTTTTTTTGGCAGGGTGTTTCATTTTTGCTTATTTGGCTCTAGCTGTCTCGTTTTGCCTTAGGGGTCGGGACAAAATGAGATATGTGTCACTTTTAGTTATCAAATAATATCTTCTAGTTCTACTAGTTCGAGCCTAATAACGTTTATTGACTGCATGAAGAAGGCGCCAAGTAAGATTTCCGTAAAACTCTGGCTCAAAACGCAACTTAAAAAAAAGTTTCAATTTGCAAAATTTTGGTTTACTTTGCTCCACCTTATCTACATGCTTCACAGCTTTTTATTAACTGTCGATTCATGCATTATATGAAACTTCATAGTCATATAATTTTATGCAAACGCAAACTGGTACGCGGTGTACTCTAGTGGCAAGAAATTTGTCACTACTCTTTGTAGGAGAATAATATTTCACACGTCATATTTTATATTTTTTGCCCAGTCTGCGTATTCGAGAGAAATGTTTTTAGACGACTCTTGGAATTTACACCTTTTTGTTTCTTTTCCTTCCAATAAAATGTGCAAAAAATGAAAGGAAACAACATATTTATTATAAAATACTTTCTTTATCGAATTATGACATTCATCAGCTGTCTCACGTTGTAGAGAAATATTTTGTGGAAATATTATTCGGTATAAAGTTTTGCCATTTATCTAAGCCGACTTGCTAGATGAAGCTTTTTTTCATGAAGAGTTTATGTTTCAGCGGGGTAAATGAAACTATAAATAAAAAGAAAAATATGCTGTCCTCCTGGAAGAAATTATGTGTTCATTTCTATTCTTTAATATATAATACAAATCTCCATCGACAGAATATTTTAAACCTTCTCGTTTAATCAATAATAGATACAAATTAATTAGATATTAATATGTGCAGATCGAAATTTACAACGCTCTAGGGATCGACATTATCGTGATCCCCGAGGAGAGCTCCAGTAGGCAGAAAAGTACCGACAAAAGCGGCTATGCATGGGAGATGTCGTTTTGCTTCAAGTCCGGACGCAGGAGACGTCACGAGTTGGTGGAACCAACGAACCGAACCCGAAAGCGCCGTCGCAGAGCCTTCCCTGTAGACATGATTGGTCCTGCGATGATAGAACATGTAGCGCACTACGAACACCAAGTATTAGGGTTCTTTCGACTTTTCATTCGTCCCATATCAGCTCGATGCGTCGGCCGAGTCTCGACTTAGGACGAAACGATGCATAGTTAAATAAAACGTCTATCTACACTCCATTGCACAAGTCGAACCGCAGTCGACGCTGCGAAGCGACAGAGCCATTTATAAGGAGCTGAAAAAGTTCGTCCTCGTGGGGCCCGTTGCTTTTGTGCGTTTGCTATCCGTGAACACACATAAATCACGCCCAAAAAAAAAAGGTCAAATTACCCGGGTTCTTTTTCGTCTTTTTTTCTTTTTTTGCATGACTGGTTTAGCCGGTAATCGCAAACTCCCAAAGACAGCAAGCGCCGAGGCGATGCCCTTTTCGCTTAGAGTGAAACGAAGTTATATTTACGTTTGCACGTACGACCCCTGGACGCCGCCATTTTGCTGCAGGTGTGAGTAGATCGTTTGATACCCTCCGTTTCCAAACTAACACCCAAATGAAGCGTTTTTTATTTATTTTGTTTTTCATTTACGGAGGCCAGACCATCCCTCGAAGCACGGCTGCTGTCAAAGGTCTATATATAGTTATCGCTTTCTCGCCACTAACGGGCTTTCGCCTGGGTGAGACAAAAAATAAATCGATAACTTAGCGCTGCCATACTCTATATGCCATATTTTGGTTCGAAGAAGCGATGTGTTCGCCGGAAAATTCCCGACAACGCAGTGCGCATTGCACACGCTGGTACCGCGTCAAGTTGAAGGTCAGGGCGTTTCTGTATGAGCAGTCATGCGATATGGCTTATCCATGTTTATGATCGGTCCACTCTTCGAATAGATATTTCTCTTGATTTTATAAATTTTTTGAGGAGCCCCGGTTTGCTGGAATGTGGTCGGCTGCGCTATGAGCAATTGAGCCCTCCCACCCGCCAGCGCGCGCTGTGTGTGTGTGCAACCTTATATGTGAGTGCCCGAAAAATAGAAAATGTTGAGATAATATAAAATAAAACTACGCGCAAAAAAGAAAAAGAAAAGGGACGATATTATTTTATATTGCACGTGCGAGAGGCTTTGAACATGGTGTAGGTGGAATTCTGTGTTCACGCATTCTGATTTCGTTTCATCGCTATTAGCGTCAATACGTAGAATCTATTCTAAACAACGAAAGATATACCTTAAAAAAAGTCGTAGATCCATTTTCGGGCTTCGGCCCAGTTATTGTAGGAATTAGTATCATTCACGTATAAAATAAAAAAGAGAAAATATTTTTGCTTACGTGCGCTAGCTTTTATAAATAATAATAATAAAAAAAACATTTTTGGTACCCCTTTGTTCCTGCGCCATCTTTCGAGTCACGTGCACAGTGACGTGATCACGAGTAACGGAGAGCTTCCGGTTGTGTGCGCGAACACGCTCGTGAACCAACTTCGCTTTCCGGTGGTCCCGCCACTTTCGCCAGGAATCCGAATACTTTTCAAGGTGCGGTTCCATCACGCCGGATGACACCACAAATAGTGGGCATCGCTGGTGTTCGCGGCATGTTACTGTCGTCCAACGAGCGAGAAAACATGAGATAGCATACGGTTTCAGAAGTTCGTCATGGAAGGAGCGAAGGGTGTGGTTTTGTAGACTTGAGTTAGGTGGCGCCACAGACGTACACCTTGCTCGTTCCTTATACGGTGGGTCTCGTGTCGACGTCACGCCGTGGTTCCAATGGCCACCGCTCGCGCAACGCAGCAGAGGCTGGTTGCACCATTACTACACGGGGCGCGGTGCCGCTGGGGCCGAGAAGCGCTCCGATTGCAAACCCAAAACTTAAAAACGAGTCCAAGTTGTGCGGTTTTTCAGAAAGCAGTAAAATGCCGCTTCTACCGTTCTGCAATTTATTGATTCGCTTTTCTAATTTAGAAAATGCCTTCAAGCCAAATAATAAAAGAATTTAATTCCGCGAAAATAACTAAGAAGTTAATTTCCCTAAATGGGCCGCTGCCACACGACCAAAACAGCACACGTTTTTTTTTGTTGTTGCGACGCGTGGTTTTTTAATATCGAATTTGTGTACTTTTCGTGAAACAACTTATATATATATATATATATATATATATATATATATATATATATATATATATATATATATATATCGTGAACTCTGAATCGTAGCCACATACTTCATTTATCAAGTGTGGAACCAACCTGCGACGAAGAGTCACTCCTCTGAAGGGATTTTAACTTTCGCCCGACCACAGGCCAATACAATAATTCCACACTCCTCCAGGATCTCGATAATTACGCACGAAGCCTTCGGCTTCTGGAATTCTTCTTGGGAAAGCCCCACCAAAACACATCTCCTCTGCCTTCGATATCGTCCGGCTGGACTCCCGGTCCCAACAGAGAAAGCATCTAGACCTTTATAACCAGGCGTTTCAAAGCGACATTGTGTCGGCTTATAGAAATTAGCAACCTCTTCATTATAACCTCTCACTTCCTGAACGCAAGGCGCTCAAGGATCTAGGTCACAGAAAATATATTATATTCAAACCAGCTGATAAGGGGGTGCCATAGTTATTCTCAGCATTTCGGATCACATACAAGAAGGCTATAGACAACTAAACGATACCAAATTCTTCTGTCATCTAAACAACGATCCAACTTGTCGGCACGCCGGGCTTATACACGAGCGACTTAGCCAGTTAGAGAAAGAAGGTGAAATTACCTACAACACTTTGATAGAGTTAACTGCCAAACACGTCGTACCTGGGAGCTTCTGTGTGTTGCCTAAAATCCACAAAGTAGGGAATCCCGGCCGCCATTTTATATCGGGCTCAGGAACAACCACCGAGCCAATTTCCAGTTTCGTTGATAACCTCATTAGACACTTCCCAATTACCTTCCCGTCGTACATTCTTGACACTACTCACTTTCTCAGAGAAATTTCTAAAATCAAAATACCCAAGGACGATTTTGTAGTGACAAGGGATGTAACTGCTCTGTACGCCAATATTCCCCATAATACGGCAAAGATGCGCTTGTAAGGGCATGCGAGGCCCACAGGGGGATGACTCCCCTTAGGGCCACGATCTGGCTACCCTTTCGAGCTTTGCCCTTGAGCTACATAGTTTGGAATTTGACGGAAAATAACTCCTTCAAAGTAGAGGTTCCTTAGTGGGCACGAAAATGGTCCCGAGGTCCCGAACATTGCAAATATATTCATGGGTGAAGTAGAATAAACTTTTTTCGCTTCCTGCCGGTCCAACAGATGTTCTACAAGAGGTATTCAATGACGTATTTTGTTATCTGGTTACACGCAGAAAATTAGCTTTTCAAGTGTATCGCAGATTTTAAAACTCCGCGCACCCTTCCATTCACTTCACTCACAGTTACTAGAATACTGACCATAATTTCTTAAACGTTAGAGTAATAAATAGGGAGACAACTCTGATCACTCAGCTGTATCGAAAGCCCACGGACAGCCAGAAACATTAGCACTTCGACAGTTGTCACCCACTTCGTTGCAGAACCAGTATTCCATACAGCCAGGCACATAGGTTTAAACGTGTATGTTCTAATAACGATAATTTTGACTCCAACACTAATCAATTACGCGAAGTTTTGTAAAAAAAGAACTATCGAGAAAAAATAATAAATGACGCAATTAGTAAGTCGCGTGCCCTTGTTCGCGACCAGTTGTTACGTGACAGCGGTCTCCAGGCTGAGACGAGCCGCAAGGCCAACCTCGTGCTGACCTTCAGCAAAAAGTCTCCGAATGTCACCACCATATTAAGGAAACATTTTAATATTTTACATTAGAGTGAACGCCTCGCAAAGGTTTTTTACTACCGTCCCCTGTGTGGTGTACAAACGCTCGCGCAACATTAGGGATTCTATTTTTAGGTCCAAGACAACTGTTACAGTGAACACTGAAAGTCGGCCATGCGAAAAGGTAGAATGTGAGGACTGCCCACACGTAACACCGAGAAACTTCATAGAAACTACAAATTAAAACTTCACCTACAAAATGTTTCGCAACTTGAATTGCGACACCAGTAATTGGTATACCTTCTAAAATGCAGACCTTGCATTATGCAGTGCGTGGGCCAGATAGAGACGCCTTTCCGATTGCGGTTTTATAATCACAGAGCGCACGTAAAATATATCCCCACGCTCCCAAAGAATGCCAAAGCATTCATTCAAAAAGCTCGAAGTTACATATTTACAGTCTGGTTTCAAAAGCAATCTAGAGTGCGAACAAAAAAGAATCGTACCTTATTCATAAGTTTAGTGCTCTCAAAGCAGGGATTATTGAGCATCCCGGCATCATGCCTTCTATTCATGCGGTGAACATACCCGATCCTCATGTATTTGCGTGACCGTACACATTCCATAGGGTATAGGCTATCCACGCTTCATTGTATTTAGAGGTCGTCCTAACAATTTTTAAAACTGAAAAGGTAGCATCGTAACGTTCTATCAAAGGCTGTAACTTTTTTTTTTTTTTGCCTTCACTGATCTTGACTTTTGCCGAACATTTGGCGCCTTCTGTTTTGTGGCTGTCTCTCCGTTTTCGTTCAGCCACGTTTTTCAGTGCTGTAAGTGTCTCTTTTTCCACTGCCAGATTTACTCGGGGGTTATTCTTCGGGTTAGTAGATAACATCTCACGTAACCAGACTTGAAAAAGTCTTTCTCAGGCCGAAAACTCATCTGACTTCAACATTAGTATGTTATAATGCTCCAAACAACCGGTTTTTTTTGCTGTTTATATATATATATATGCAACCGTTTATATATATGTGTGTTTGTATGTGTATGGAGAGGAGAGAGAGAGATGTAGTGAGAGAGAGGACGTGGCGCGGGTTGGCAGTGGGGGTGGGGAAGGGGGGGTACACTGAGGAGGCAGCTGGAAGCGCGTTTTCTAAAGCGCTGTAAGCGTCTTTTTTTTTCCCCGAGAATTCGGTGTTTGTTGTTACTGTAGCCGCCCTACCCCCCCCCCCCCCCCCCGTTTTGCTTCAGTTAGATTTTCCGGTGTTGTTCGTTTTGCTTCTCTTTCTCCCCGGTCATGTTTACGATGGGGGGCTCAAGCTTCGAATGTGTTGAGTGCTTCGTGAGCTCTTGAACGAGCCCAGCTGTTTTGAATAACTACTAGCTCTTGACGTCATGGGCCACGTGATGTAGCCAAGGTGTGTCGATTTTTCATATCATGTCACCAGCCTTGAAAAACGTCTGTCTCAGGCCGAAACGTCGACTGACTCTACAAATCATATGTTATAAAACTCCAAACAACCATTTCAAGCACGTTTTTCTGCCGTTCATATATATTTGTATATGTATATATATATGAAATTAACGTGTTTGGTTTGGCAAAGTTACAAAGTTTATCCTTTGCTACTCAAGCCGGTTGTTTCGTAAACGACGGATCCAGGGCCGCTCTAAAATTCAAGGACGCGAAACGTCCCTTTCGTCATCCCGAAATAAATCGATGTGCGTGCAGACAGACACGAGTGTCTTCCAGCCGAGATATCCATAGCAGCGACAAAGAAAAGAACACAATTTCTCTTCGATTTATCATGGACTTTCGAAACCATTTTAAAATGCGCTTCCGTATCGTGATATTGAAGCATTTGTTACTTAAGACTAGACGTATATAGCAAAGCTACAATGGCCTTCTCAGACACCCTGTTACGAGAAGCTGCATTGCACGTGTTCGGTTTCTTGCATAACCTGAGTTATAGAAGTTTCTCCGAATGTTGTCTGGGTCTTCACTCTTTCCCACAAATGCAGTATATAAGAAAATTCTCCAACAGCGGACCTGTTAGGAACACCTTCCCGCAGACTACAATGGTAAGAAACGTTCTGAATGCTCTTGGGCTTTCACCGCTGAGAAAATGATACCTTATATTGTGAATCTGTGAGCGATTTCAGCTCTGATATCTGACTTTATATTAAGTTTTTTTAGCGTTCTGAAAAGGACCAAAACAGTAGAAAACGTTTCTCTTGTGATGTATCTACCCGATAATCTGTTCGCCGGATCAAACTGCAGCTTAGCATGAATTATCTTTTTTCTTTGGTGCCTCTATGACATGAACATGGTAAGCGTCCTTACGCGAAGACTTCAACAAGCAACATGTGTATTAGACTTGTCGCTGGTCTTGGCCCCAGTTCCAGAATCGGTATGTATATTCTCCAGCAGCTCGACTTTATTCTTTGTTCGACTTAAGGTTGCATATTTTGTGAATATTAGGCAGATTTTAGTACCTGAATCAAGCATTCAACCACCCTTTTCAAGTATTTCAATCTTAATATTCACTCTTTATTTTTCTTTATTACGTCTGACTGATATCTGACAGACATCAAATTATACAGCGAAAAATAAACAGCAATCTTAGACTTTCTCAAATAACGATGTTGAATCATAAGAAATGTTTCAAGCTCATATCAATAACTTGGGGCCCCACCAACAGTTATCGAGTAACATTATGCTGCAACCATGTATAGCTTTATGTTTGACGTAAATATTGGTTGCCATAAAAGCACAGAATGTGGACAATAAAGGAGCCAAAAGTTATGTTAATTTTTGCTCGGCAACGCGTCTGTTCGGGGGTTTTCCGGTTCCAGATTGTGTGCTCGATTAATTAGTTCTCACAGATATTAATTTTACCATTCATGTGCCCATTGTAACGTTGGCCTACCTTTACCTAAAAGTTAGATGCCATGGAGTTATGTCCCAGTGGAAATGAGTAAGCAGTTGAAGTCACTTGCGAAACATCGACCACTTCGCTAAAATAAATATACTAAAGCTAGCTCGTTGACTTTGATAAATTTGTCATTTAATGTGTTAATTCAGTTAGTTTTTTTCTGAATGTTAATATACCAAGCGTAAAAACATTAGAGGGTTTTGCTTTTTTGTTTCTTTTATTGAAAAAATATACAACGCATTACCGAACGTTCATTATCCGCCTGAATGTAACCCTAGCGGTTCGAGCCAGATGCCAAAATTTCTGAACTAATGATATATAATTCGAAATTCATTGCAATCTTCAGAGAACCACCCATACCTTTTGACGCAGATAACGGTTAGTATTTAAACTTTGTCATCTGGTTCGGACCACCAGAGCTGCATTTTGGCGGAGAATGAGCACTCAATGCTCCTAAGTTTATTTTTGCGGTAAAAAAACAACAACAATATACATATTTTTTTTTAAATTTGTACGTATAGCAATTAAAGATTAGGACGAAGCGGAAGGTGTTGATGGCGATATGGAAGAACGAGGTCGAACAAACGGATATATTAAAATGCACGTATTCAGTGAACAATTGCAGGCTACTACAGTCACAGTCAGCTGAAGAAACGGAGGAGATAGCCGATTATGTTCAAGTTTCTACTATTGTTATTTGTTTTCCGGTGTATTTCTTGACAGACGCTGTAATCACATCGGCTTCGAAGCGAATGTAATATGCTCTAGACTCGCCACGACCTGCAATGTCAAAACTGTCAAGGACTACCTATGCAAAAATGTATTTCCTCTCGTTAATTTAAACGGTCTAAAGAAGCTCTCGAATCAGCGGAAAACAATACATTACCTGCCATTCTTTTGAGTTTTTTCGCATTAGCATTTTTACTGCTATCCTCTCATCTTATGAACACGCCAGTAAATTCATCGCTACTACCAAACTATTTTCTATTCAACCAACAAATTGAAAACAACAATTTCAGAACCCCCCCCCCCCTTCTCCCGGTTCTTGCAGAATAATATTTGTTACCACATGTATAGTCACTTAGACCCTAAGAAACGCAGGGCGTCGACCATTAAGATCCGCTTCTTACTTTCTGATTCCTCTGGTGTTCTGATCGGCCAGTGCCGCATTGCTGTGTGGACTGGGGGAGGGGGGGGGTGCTGTAGTTAGAATCTCGAGACTAGCCACGACGCTCGACGTTTTTTAAGCTGTCCGTTTCTTTAAACGCCTTTCAGATTCGCACTTGCTTGATCCTCGTCCTGGCGTCCGGCGCCTTCGCCGGATATCTCCGTAATGGCTACCCTCCCGGGCATGGAGCTGTCTACGGGAGTAGCCTAGGTGGCTATTCGGCTGCTGCTCCGGGGAGTTACGTCCTGGAAGCGCCTGCGGGCTACGCGGCATCGGGTTACAGCGTAGCTGGCCCAGCTGTTGCTTCGTACGGCGGAGTTCCAGCTGTGGCCGGTCCGGCACTTGCTTCGTACGGTGGCGTTCCAGCCGTGTCCGGTTACCATGGAGTCCCCGCAGTCTCAGCTGTGGGCCGAGCTCCCGTTTACGCCGTGGACCCGTCCTACGGTTACGGCTACGGTGTTGGGAACCTCGGCTACGGTCCTGGCACTTACGGTTACGGACACGGCCTATCGGGATATGGTCTCAACTACGGCTATGGTCTGGGAAGTGCCAGTGACTACAGCACGCTCCTTCGCAAGAAGAAATGTAAGTGACACGTGGATGTGTTTTAGGGGCCCTTTTCAACCCTCTTATATCTTGAAAGGGGGCAATCTACAGTTATATGGCATTTTTTAAACTTGCATATAAACATGAATTGTTTTTGTAACCTGCAATAAAGTAGGTTAGAATGTAAATATCAAATACTTAATAGATGTCAATATTCGCTTCTGAGATGTTTTATTTCTTCTTTTATTTTTAGTACAAATAACAAGTACTAATATCTTGATATTTAAAAATGTTTTTTTTAAGTAAGGCAAAAAACAAAAACAAATAAGGTTTTTTTTTCCTTTTTTTAGAATGATATTTTATCAAAATTGTTAGTGCCACGGGATGTCTTTACGGGGCTGGCAACATATTTTGTAATAATTTTTAGCGAGTCGTTGTCCTTGTTTCGCGAAATTAGTAAATTAAGAAGGGCTGGTATTCTATATACTCCTATGTCCTTTTGCGCAGTGAACTCAACCCTGCTATGATGAGAATTTAAAGGACATTAATAAAGAGTACATAAATTTAAAAAAAAAGTGCCTCAAGACATCTTTACTGTTATGCATCACTTTGTTAGATAGCCTCTTCCGTAAGTTCTGCAGATATGCAGGAAATAATCTGCTTTAATGGCAAACAATATTCTGTTTCCAAAGGAACGAAATACCTCACGTGTGACGCCTGTTGCCTCGGACCCTTCTTTCTTAGCGTTTAATGTAATGTAGCAACTAATCGACAGTATATTATGGCAGTATATGTTAAATATTGATGTAAATAAAGTTAAACGTTCGTTAAAGTATAAACTGCCCTTTTATGTAGATGGTAGAGCGTGTTGGTTTCTAATTTACGAAAAGGAAAGAGGGACATTGAAGACAAACAGACAAGACAGGCTTTCATCTTATCATTTGAATTTTGTGTCTCAAATATTATTTGACTTGCTTCTTTAATGCTGCGCTTCACCTTTTCTCCCCACATAGGATTCAGAAGAACCCAGAGGAAGTGGCTTGAGTTTTTGAAGCAAACAGTCACAGATATTCTCCGAAGAAGACACAGCAACTGCACGTTCCTGTTATAAAATAGAAATTTTAATAAAGCAAACACGCATTTGGCTTTTTTCTTTTGTCTTGATTATAAGGGGAGTTTTAAAGCTACCCTAGCAACTGCACTAAGAAGCACGAAAATGGTTTTAATTTATGTGGCACTATATATTAGACATGATTTATTTTTGTCTTGAACATGAAGATGCTACAACGTATAAAACGAAATTTGAAAGATTCTTGTAATTTTCGTTTTTCGAGTGTATTTAACAAGTATACATAGGCATGCGCCAGGAACCATTCCTACGAAACTATAGGCCGTGTAAACAGCCAATTGGGAAAGACTTCGACAAATTAGGGAGATAATAAAACATCGTCTATAAGACTCCCTACTCAAAAAGATCTAGCACTGTAAACATTCTAGCTAGTTAGAAGGAATTTATTTAAGTACTTCAAAGCCCGAACAAAATCCTAGCAGGCTGCTTTCATATATAGCTAAACACTGATGCGTTTCAATGTTTCGTGGTATGCAGGATTTTTTTTTACCTCTGCATTCAAAGTTAAGGCAAGCTTCATCTAAGAGAACGCGACGTTTTAAAACAGATTAGCTGTTTAAATTGAAACATTACGTCATTTATCTGAAAAACCGGGCTATCATATCTGTATATTCCCAACAGCTTACGCTCAAGGCTATATATCTGGCGCGTGCAAATGAGACGAGTCAACGGAACGCGCTTGAACTTGCTGTCTCAGTTTGCTCGATTTTATGTTTATGTGTTTAACAGAATACTTTATTGATTATTCTTAGCAAAAAACAAGTGTATTCCTGCCAGTAAATCAAAGTGTGGCTCGCTAGTCCGTGAAAAAAAGAGAACAAAGTGAACCGAAGAGATGTATCTTTGCCCTTTATAATGTTTGGATCTATTCTTCGAATTATAAGATAGGGGTAAAAGGGGATACGTCAGAGTTCATTAATTTTTTTGCGATCCCTGTTCTTTTCTAGCTGATGAGAAATGTTGCGGTGAAACCAACATTCCGAAACGAAAGGTTAAAAATCGTCAGAATGCTGCTCTTTTCACTAATTTCTTTGGAAATATAACGAAAACAAAGATAGTGAAGTGTTATTACGTCTCGCGTTCCTTAACCAATGTGCAATAAATATAAATGCATTATTCTAAAATATAGCAAGATTTAAAAAAAAAGTTTAACTCAAATATGCCTTAAAATGTTTGGTACTTTAAAAAGCTTAGAGAAAAATAAGTGTCTTAACTAACAAGTTTTTGCGAGAATACAACGAAAAAGGGAAACCGATCAGTATACCTTGTAGTATTTTAACACTAAGGCTAATCATTAGGATAAATTAGTATGAAATAAAAGTCAGCTTAAAATAAAAGACATGGAAATCTTGAAATTTTAGGTTTAGAACATGTTGGCAGCAAGATGTATTTTTATACAAATATTACCATCACGTACAATGTATGTTGATGTTGAAACAAATATATGTTGATTGGTACAGACTTATGGTTGTTCCATGTCATACTGCTGAACGATTCATGTATTAAGCAAAAACAATCTGAATTTGAGGTAAATTTGCTCTGGAAGGCCAGTTTGTGGTCTTGTACAAAAATGCCATGAAATGTAAGAAAATGCTTTATCCTTATAAATATGGTTCATAATAGATCCCGATCTGCCACATAAAACGAGCGGTATCAAGATGGCGTGAAGAGTTAATTACTAACGACAAAGTTGGTGATAGAACCAAACGAGTGTTTCTTACGTATTCCACTACTTGGCATTTCCATTTTGTTTTCTATAAATCTATTAGGATATAGTTTTTCAAGTGGAGATTTGTCCGCATTATGAACTGGGTTATCCAATAGATTTCATTTAAGAATATAACAATCGCCATGAGGTCAAATGCAAATCTTTATGTGTGCAACAAAAAAGGACTGATAAGAACGTACGCTGAATAAAAATATTCGAGTTCTATTTTTAATGGGCAGTTTCGTTATTACCAGAAACAGAGTTTTCCCATACATTGCCTGTAAAAAATGTAACCCCCCCCCCCCCCCCATGGTAGCACGCGAGGGGTACGCCCCTATCTTCGCACAAGCTTCGGAATCATAGGGGACACACTGGGGCCTTGCACGGTTTTGATTCCAAGGTCTTCGTTTCCCTGCCTTTTGTCTGGTTCACCACAAAATTGCCAAAGTGCCAGACTTGAGCCAAATATGCATCACTTATGAAATACGTCATGGCATTTTTGCGTCACTTAAATAACATCCAGTGAAGTGCCAATCAGGCCTTTGTTTCGTGAAGTGGCGCCAAGATACTAAGATTCTGGCCAAAGCAGGTCAAGTTTGGCTCTACCTTGGCTTCTTCGAGCTTTTTAAGTCCCTGAATTACCAGACAAAACCCAAACTGCGGACTAAAACACTGTGCTACCCTGTCCGCCTCTCCCAATAAGTTTGGTGCATTTCAAACGAAATCATACTGTTGCTTTTTAAGCAACTGTATGGGGCAATGCAGTTGGGACTTAGAAAGAGGCCCTTTCAAGGAACTACTAAATTAGTTTCTTTACCCAGTGCGACCCGTAAAGGATCCGGGTGAAATTATATGGTACCTTTTTCGTTCATATTTTGTCAAATGAATATTAGTCAGTAAAAAAAATACAAAAAGGCATATTATAAACATGGGCCAGCCCTAGATTGCGTCGAACCCACAAATTAGATAGTGGACCTATTCGGCGTTTATTTTAGCAAAATAGAAATATATTAGACGTAAGCGGATATGATTTATTTAGTTTTTGATCCAATCTTAGTTAATTCTCAGCACCTCATGGCCCCGAATGCTATTTGGCGGGTCATCGTGGTAATTTTGGGGCAGAAACATTTTTTTTAAAGTTTTGCTGAGGTTATTTTAGGTTATAAATATTAAATCCGCTACCCATGAATACATTTGTTCAAGATGAGAGTGCGACACGTAAAGAAACCAGCTTATGCTGTCTTTTGGGTCAACGAGCAATCGAAACGTAGTATAGTTTATTGCCTAGAAAGGAGGAGGATACAAGTGCATAGCCTGTTTTCGAGGAAGGGTCATCTTCTTCACCCTTTTATGAAGGAAGTGGAGAGCCATGCTGAAGAAACGCATTTATCGGAGTACTCCCGATCTTTGACAAAATAAAATGGCGTGTTTTTATTGAGATAAGTTTCGTTTCCCTCAGTAATTTTGAGGAGTCGCTTCCGTGGGCTGAAAAAGAGACGATCTCGTGGTTCTAGACGACGCTTTTGTGGTCTGAAGTCTCTTCCGGGGGCGGCCTTCAGGCGTTCTTTAATTGTTTTAGTTGTTTCTATGGCGGGACCTTGACATCGAGTTCTCTTGCGAATGTATAGAGCGATGCGGAAGTATCGATTACCAAATGCTATCAACTGCTGTGGGCTATTTTAGCAACAAAATACAAACACCCGTCTGACATGCGTGAACAACGACAAATAAATGAACCAGTGAAGTATTACATTTTGGGGACGTATTTCGCCAATTGTCACCTTACACTTAAGCGCTCGCCGCCTCGGTGGCTCCGAGGCAAGCCACCGTACCTACGGATGCCCAGGTGGCGGGCACAAATCACGGCTGAGGTGCTCGCGATCTGACGACGGCTTATTGCGGAGAAGCTAGAGGCCCCATCGTAACCGTGCTTTCGGGTGCACGTCAAAAGAACCCCAGGGGGTAAAAATTATTCCTCAGTCCTCCGCCGAGGCGTACCACATGCAAACTCGTCTACGTGAAATGCCAAAAAAAAAAGTTTGCACTGAGGTCTTGATAAAAACTACGGAAAATAACGTTGCCCCGATGTTATAAATTCCTCATTTTAATTTATTTATTTAAATTTTGTCAATATTAGGAAGCGCACTGCCTGTACACTGTAAATATGGTATCCGGATTATCATTTTACAAAAGTGGATTAGACAGTTATAATGGCACTGTCAGCATGAAGGAACGTAATAAGTGGTTTATTATGTCCATGCTTCTTACTTCGTGATTTGTTCATTGCGGTATATTTTTTAGTAGATTGTCTCAATTTTATAGTTTGCAGAGCGAGAGTACGGTGCCCGAGACTGGCCACGCTCTTTGTTTATTAGACATGTTAGAGACCAAATAATGCTCAAGAATATGTCGTATATTACACCTGATACGGTTATCACCAAAATACCATAAGTTTCATTGTCACATAACCCGTGCAGTGCAGGATGCTCGCTTTCAGTGACGCTAATACGGTTATCACCAACATACCATAAGTTTCTTATGGTATGTAGTTCGCGACGACGCCGCTATTTGTAGGTTACCAGAGTACTTGAGACAGTAGAACACGTCGCTTTCAAACACAATTTATGTGCTTCGTTGCGTAATATGACAACAAAATTTGCACTGCACGCGCGTCACTTTTAATAATTACCCCCTTAACATAATTAAACTTGCGTATGCATACTGGTGTGGCTAAAGAAACACAAAAAAGATATATTACAATAGTGGACAAAAGTATATATTCCATACAGTATAAACGTTGCGTAGAATGACCACGAAAATAAGCATACTTTGGATTTTGCTTTCAATCTGAAATGTATGGCGTTTAATGGGTTTTACTACCATTAACTTCCGATCTTTTAGTAGTGATTAATCCAGTTTTCTTTTAAAGTTCAGCGATTTGTTTTTCAGTAGGTAATATTACAACTAGACCTTGCATTTCTTGTTAAAACTACTCCTACATTCGCTACGTTAGACAAAAAAGTTTCTTTGAACTGCCTGGAGAGCCCGTTGTCAAGTCTTCTATCTTTAGACTACATAGTGGTACATCGCCTGTAAAACTATGGATGAAGGAACAGGTGTTATTTGTTCACTGGTTGACTGATTGTTTAATGTGTACGATGACAGAAACTATCGAGTGCGTTGGCATTTATTGTTGGGACACAGTCTTTTTTGGGAATATACTACAAATGACGTTGAAAAAGGACTTTGGTTATAGGTCGCGCAAGTTTGTCTGCTCCTTGCGCGCCTCGTGCTTTTTTTACACCCGACCTCAACCAAAGATGGCGCGCGCTTTGCTGCCTCGTTATCGCACATTCAGTGCTCTCTTTCTTTGTTGCCCTTTGATCAGGCTGCTGCTCCTCGCGTTCCGATTTGCCAAAGACTCGTTTTGGAACACTTGCTCGCCTTATGGCCCACGAAACGATTCGCTTGATTCCTTACAGTCATTGAGGGCAACACGGTCACCCGCCATGACTTATTTATGGTCCTTGTCCTGTTTAGCTTATGGAAAACCCATATGGAACTGCGTGATGCAAACCTGCACATTAACCCGGCGCGTATTCATCTCATTGATGTGATAACGCAGGTCCAGTCTGTGCACTGCAGGTCTCCCGACACTGCGCCTCATTGGGCATACTTATTTCAATGACTTAAAAACATCAAGGCCTTTTAGCTAGCCCACGAGTTGTTCGGGTGGTTTATGTGAATATTGACATTGCATTTGTGTGCTGTACATTGTGACCAATAGAGAAACAATAAATAAAGAAAAGTGCCTTGATATGTAGGTTGCATCGTTCGTCCCAGATTGTCCCGTTCCACCTACCGCATTATAGAACATTTATACTTCCTCGTACGCTCTAGTTTAGGTGACGCAAATTAAAATAATGCTGCCCAACTGTTCGCAAGCTTGGCCTGGGAAGTACCGGTCGCCTCGAAGTGACTTCCTAAAGCTTTAGTTGTGCAAGCGCCGCAGCGTTTTGTGCGCGCATGTGCAGTTACATTGGAGAATCTTCAGGAAACAAAAAGCTCGTGTCAAAGCGACTCGCTAAAACTATCTAAGCTTTCAGTAAAATTTAAGTACTTCCAAACAGAAAACAGCACACACCTGTTTGAACACGCTGTGCACGGAAATCAGTCAACCGAATGCAGACAGTATAAACCTGCCAATCCCTCATTCCTGGAAACAAACGGCCTCCACAAAAATCGGTTCCTGTGTTAAAATATATATATATATATATATATATATATATTACATCAAAATTTTCTAGACCGAGCACTTAAAAGGATTTCGCCGCGCTCTGAGAAAATGTACTATATTAAGTGCCTGGAGTAAGTTGCCAGACAGTGCATAGTAGTAAGCTGAGACAGTGCATACAGGATCACCAGAATCACACTTTATTTTGTTGAAAAACCTGTACTATATAAGTAATTTCAGTTTCAGTTGCTCAAGATCCAGACGAAGATGGGTTTCTGAAAAGAAAGATAATTGAAATTCGGTTAAACAAACGTAGAAATCTAGAATCTCTAGGAAATAAAATAAATAACTACCAAAAATAAACGCATATATGACAAAGCTATGTAAGCAACACACAAATTTAACCTAGTAAAAACATAAATACTCACACTTCTTTTTGCGCAGAAGGGCGGTGTAGTCAGCGTAACTTCCAAGACCATAGCCGTAGTTGAGACCGTAGCTAGGAAGGCCGTGTCCGTAGCCGAAGTGACCAAGACCATAGCCAAGGTGGCCTATGCCATAGCCATATCCGAACGCTGGTGCATGGGCGACGGTGTTGACGACTGGAGCAGTAAGCAAAGTGGACAGCCCGGTCACCGCTGGGGCAGCGGAGTAGGTGGCGAGTGGAGCAACATTGTATGGGTGAACCACTGGAGCACCGTGGGCGCTGGAGATTTCAGTTACAGCTGGAGCAGCTGCGTGGAAAGTGACGCCGTAGGAAGCAACAGCTGGGGCAGCGTGGACAGTCGACACTCCGGTGATCGCTGGAGCAGCTGCGTAGGTGGCAACTGGAGCGACAGCGTAAGGGGCAACAACTGGAGCGGTGTGGACGGTAGATACCTTAGTCACAGCTGGAGCAGCTGCGTAGGTGGCAACTGGAGCTACAGCGTAAGGAGCGACACCTGGAGCAGTGTGGACCGCGGAGACCTGAGTCACAGCCGGAGCAACAGCATAGGAGGCGACAGCTGGAGTAGTGTGGACGGTAGAGATCTTGGTCACAGCAGGAGCAGCAACGTAGGGGGCTACAGCTGGAGCAACGACGGGATATCCAGCCACGCCGGGGTAGCCAACCAGGCCGGGGTACCCGGCGAGACCGGGGTGACCGAAACCGAAGCCGTGGCCGAAGCCGTGCTCGTGTTCGTGGCCGATGTCACCGTAAATGTGTGTAGCAAGAGAGCTTGTGGCCAGGCCCAGGATAAGGCAGACTTGAAGCTGGGCGTAAAATAATAAACATTAGTTCAAAAGAAACGTTATGAATTGACCGATTTATTGCGATTTCAAATGAGTCATGCTCTACACGTTTCAAAAAGCGTACAAAAATGTGCTCTTAATTTAAATACGATATGTAATGTTACATTGTTTTATTTCGAAAGTAACACTGGAATATTGCATCCACCTATGGAGTTATATTTATATGGGTTGGTATTTAGATGTTTACTTAAAAACTTTAATCTAGGTCTTCTTTAAAAGCTTAGTCTCCTGAAGAGTTCCACTTACCATGTTGTGGTGTGGAGTTCGAGCCGAATAATGATCAACTGAGGCTGATCTTCTGACTCTACCCCTATTTATACTGGAAGAACCGCAAAAAAAAAGTTTAAAATCTGTCGGCACATTCGAGGGTTTACCCGGTGTTGGTGCTGAATGCAATAAAAATGCAAGAAAAACCTATCCCATCTCGGGCACTCACGTGGAATAAACAGAGATATCGTCTTTCAAGATAAAATGCTTGCCCTTCCTTGCCTTTTCCCTTGCGTCTGGCATTCTAGAAGGCGGGTGATTTAGCTGTGATTAGGCTTCATCATAAGCGTAGCTCCACGCGTTCTAAGAGAAATGCTTGCTGTATTTAATCCTATGCATCTTCTATTTTTATTCACATTTTATTCTAATCATTCGAATGTGGTTAGTGTGCCCGGCCTTTGACTGCAAATATTGAGTGTCCTTAGCTTGTTACCTTTCATTTCACTTGAAGTCAACTTCCAATGCAAGATAACTGTAGGATCGCGTTCAACTTATAAGGTCTTACTCGTGACGAAGAACTTAAAATGGAAATGTTCAAACGATTATCTTCTGGCAAACCTTCAAGGAATGTATAAAAAAACGTCATACTTCAAGGAAGGGTCGACCACCTCACTCAGGATACACTAAATAACTCATAAGTAAATACAGCTAAGAATTTTGAAAGATGTTCTGCGAAACCTTTTTGGCGTTTTTATTCTCGATTGGCAGGAGTACAATCACGATCATTGTGACCAGTTACACACGATCCGGGCCTCGTCTGCGTCTGCGGTCCCCAGATCGATGCCTTAAATTCTTTCAATATGTCAAAAGGTCCAAGGTAATGCCTTTAACCTCAGTTGACATAATAGCTAAGTCAGGAACAAATCTCTTTTAAGAACTTGCAGGTACTCCAATCAAACATGAAGGATTGTTTCAGCTCATCTTGAACGCGATAGTACCAGTCATTTGGAGAGCTTTGAAGAAATGTTGAATTTGGAATCTGATTAATAAGAAATAAATATGTTTTCCTTACCTATAAAAAAGTTTTAAAACATAAAAAAGACGGTTATTGATCCTTTTCAATGATGAACAGCAATATTTTGTGTCCCGGGACAGGACAAACAAAAATTCAGAGAGGTGCGCGGCGGACGTATGGCATTCTCTTGGTTACACACAGACTGTTAGAAAGCCACTAAGATGCTGCAGTACCGTGTAGAGAATCAAATGCTACTTTGTTAGATGCTCAATATTATTACAAAAAAAAATAACTCATCAGTTATCCAGGATGTTGTTTATTCGTAAAGTGAATGGACCTACATTTTTTTAAAGACAAACCTCTACCTTCAGCGAGGCTAGGCCAGTTTAACCATGTATTAAAATAAGTTCGTTTGGTTATGTGTTAATTCAGAGATTGTCAACGTGACTACGAAGGCGCGTGAAGGGCAAATTGAAAATTGTTCTTAGTCCTTTTCTGCATGATTTATTTCCTGCATGTTGGTACTGTAAACAGTGCTAATCGAGAAAGCGAGCAATGTGATATCCGCTTAGTTTTTCTATAAAACGTACACTGAGAGGGTCTAACCCAAAACCTTGACATTTGGAAAATATCTCTACCTATAACTTGTGCCTTCCTTACATACATACCGTAATAAAGTAGACTGTAAAATATATTTAACATATATGGCGACGCGTTGCGCATTCCATGGTGTCATGTTATGTGTTATGCACCGATTGAAATGTATTATAGAAAAAACGGCAACTACGATTAAACTTTGAAGACTGTGACAGTATGTTGTTGCAATTACTGATATTTTATGCGATTTACACCACTTCATGACAGTCTTTCGATTTAGATAGACCATTTGATCGGGGTAAATAAATGCAAGTTGTGTTGCAAAAACACGACGCTTTAAGTTTTGTTTAGAACGTGTCACCTAAGTGAAACAACGCACTTCCTTGGTCTTGTGACTTGAAAATAAAACACTCCATAGCTATTCGCTTCACGGTGGCAGCAAGTTTAATGCCAAAACAAGGCTGCGTTTTTTGGTCTAAAATATATTTTGACATCGTCATTCGCTGAGCTGCCTGGGGCAATTGGGGTGATTTGTGATTGCCTTTCCGAGTGTTATACGCGAAAGTGAGATTGCTGCATCAGCCGATAAGAAAACAGAGGAACCAGTCACGAAGCATGGAGCGTAATAATATTAATCCACGCCCTGCACGTTTCTGAAGCTGTCAGTCACTCTACACAAAAGCGATTGCGGCAGGCCATAAAAAGCCACCAAATCAAATGATGCAAGTGCATTCCACTCCAAAGGAACATGATGAGAATGGGGACATTTCGACTTGCCACTAGCTTGCCGGTAACTGCAGCTTAATGATAAAGTGTAAATCTCAATATTACGCTCCTCGCAGAAGCTGTCGAAAATCACGTGGCAAATTCATAGCCGCGTCTTGGAAAGTAAAAAGAACGGCCGAGCGGTGGGCGCGGAGCTTGTGTCATGTAAGATCTGCCAATAAACCTAGAATAACCAGGCGCCATCAGTAATAAAAACATATGCGTCGGCCGGGAATCGAACCCGGGCCACCCGCGTGGCAGGCGAGTATTCTACCACTGAACCACCGACGCTTGGACTTCGCGTCACAGGCAATTCATTTGAGCCGTTAGATTTCAATGTGACCTCGTTTAAAACAGCTTTGCTCCGTTTTCCTTCTGGCAAAGGACGACAAATCGGCAGGCATCCAGCACATGTGCATTGTCGAGGCTACAACGTTTTGCTTTATTTACTAAATAGGCTTATTTTTTGAAATACGAGAATTCGCCGGCATACGCAACCTCTGAGGCCAAGCATGATTCAATTGAACAGTACGTGCTTAGAGTACGTCGCGCTGTTTGACTTTTTTGGGTAGCTCTTATTTAAATCCAAAGTTATGGCTTATTACACTTACTTCTAAATTGTATTTATTAACTTGACCACAATTCAGGAGAGTCATAAACGAGTTAAACACACGCACACGTTTAAAAAGTTTTTTTCAAATAGAATTGAACGCATTGAGTAATTGTTACGTTGCAGTGTCCTGGAAGTATAAAACATTGCTATCCTACTCCATCAAGCTTTAAATCATGCGTGTTTACTGAGAGGTTTGGCAAAAGTGAAGCTTTCACTTTTCGTTCGAGTTTAGTAAAACTTGGAGGTATATCATCCTTATAGGTTCTATGAAAAATGGTTTCAGTAACGATCGGTTCCGATATCTTTTTTTTTTGCATTGCGTGTCCTTGGAAGATGACGGTAGTCCAGCGAAATGGAGGACTGTCGTATGATTTAACGATTTATAGTTTAATACTCTGAAGAGAGATAAACGGTCATAAGGGTATCTGCCTGTTAGAGGCATACGATTGTTATCACAGTCTCCTAAAAAAAACATGCTGACAAAATAAAACAAAACAACGCATGTCAACTGCTTAGCGACAAGTGATTTTACTTGAAAAGATAGGTTGATGCGAACGCAGCTTTTGCTGAAACCCACAGAAGCTACCAGCGAATTTTCAAAAATATGACTCGATGACCTCCTTTGGGGACCTTCTTGATTTTACATACCTAGAAAATGTGGAAAAGGGTACTGCGTCGGCCGGGAATCGAACCCGGGCCACCCGCGTGGCAGGCGAGTATTCTACCACTGAACCACCGACGCTGCATACGTCGTAAATCTGCGACAAATTGCCCGGCGAAACGGTACTCCTTTTACAAGGTGATTTTGTTTCGTGTTTATAGCAGGTTTTGCTCCTTCCTCCATCCGCTACGCTTGCTTACAACCAGGTCGCGATGTTCAGGTTATGACGTGGCGTTGAAATCGACTCGAGAATTGCCTGGAGTCTTGAACACTCTGACAATTGGCGCAATTATTAGGGTTTTGTGGAGAAAACCCGCTAATCCTTTTCATATCCAAAAGAAAAACAAGGTAATTATAAATGGTGGCAGGTGCAGTAGACTCACCAAACTGTGAGGAAGTACAATATTTCACCTTTTCCACCCTCCTGCTTCTTTCCGCACTAAGCACTCGAATGGCCCACAACGTTTTACCTTCACTTTTACGAAAAGTAGGCTTTACTGATTAAAGAATTGTCCATTTTTTTATTTTCCGTTCTTGAATGTTTTTTTATATATATATTTTCACAAATTCAATGATTTAACTCGCCCCCACATCTGCCCCAAACTAACGCGGCGGCATATTGCGAAAGCAAGTGATGCGAATTATTTAAAGTGAGCTACATTTTATTTTACCGTAAGCAAAAACGCAGTCAAAGATTAGTCAAACTGTATAGTCAATGACTGCTTAAAAACGGCGGGCTCGGCAAATCCCAGACATCTCATTATCTCTCCGTGGCCAATGACATTGAAGCAATAGCCGATAAATCAAGCGGCAAGCCATATCACGAAAGGAAAAACCTGAACGGCATAAGTCATGCCCTGCGCTTCTTAAACTCTGCGCGACTTTTGAATAATCAGTTTCATGTGAAATCCACCACGGCAGGAGCTACGATCTGACAGAGATAATGAAGTATATATCGTCAAACGTGCCTCGAGAAGGCGATAAAACCAATCACGAAAAAAAAACAGCATGATTGCGACGATTTTACTGTGCGCAATTGGTGTAGCCATTGATAGAAAACATAATACACAGAAGGCGAACGCCCTTTCAGGATAGAATGCTGGCGCTGATGAATAGCCTCCAGCGAATCGGAACGCTGGCTGCTGACGGACTTACGTATACTGAAGTTCATCAGGCCCGAAGTCTGCCCACTTCCTGATAGGCGCACCTCGGCACTGAAAACCCGTGACGGATTACCCGCATGCTCAAAGATGCAAAAAAATATTGCGTCGGCCGGGAATCGAACCCGGGCCACCCGCGTGGCAGGCGAGTATTCTACAACTGAACCACCGACGCTGTGCTCGTAAAGAAATCCATGACCCAGTGCAGCGCCAAAGCTTACTCCGTTTTAAAGGTAATCTCGTTAGGAGGTTCGAACAGGTTTGCTCCATTTCCCATTCGCCATGGTTGCTTACAACACGGCTGCTAGGCTCTTGTTATAATGGGCGGTGGAAAGTGTTTTGAGACATCCTGGGAGTTTTGTGCGCTGTGACAAGAAGCGCAGTCATTCGGTTTATGAATAATGGGTACTCAGATGCCTTTGCATGCTGAAGTAAAAAAACGTTAATTATAATTTGTCACAGCGGGAGTTCCCTTATCGGTAACTGATAAAGAGCGAACAATCACATTTCCCGCTCGCGTACCATTGCACCTTTTTTTCTCAACAAGAGCACGAATCGGCCACGATGCTTATCCTTCACTTTGACGAAGAGTCGGCTCGACTAATAAAATGGTAACTTATTCATAATTTGTGTGTCTATATTTATCTTTGATATCTTAACAAAGCAAGCGCCTAACCAAGCCTCAAAGCTGTTGGAAATCAACGTAACGACACATTGCAACAAAAGAAAAAGAAGGTTTTTTGATTGCTGTTTTGTAGACTATACTTCGTTCCAGAAAATATCAAACCGCAGTCAAAAACTACAGTCCCTGACAGGTTAAGAAAGGTGGGGTTACGCAATACGAACATCTAAGGAGGCATCATGATCCATGAAGCCTGAACATGAATGGTGTAAAATTTTAACATTGTGGCTAATCATTACAATAAATTAGTATGAAATAAAAATCAGCTTGAATAAAAGACATGGAAATCATGAAATTTTAGGGTTAGAACAAATTGGGAGTAAGGTTCATTTTATATAAATATTACCATCATGCACAAAGTGGAGTAAAAAAAGAGATGTTGATTGGTACAGACTAATAGTTCTTCCATGTGATACAGCTGAACGATTCATGTGTCAAAAAAAAAAACCAATGTGAATTTGAGGCAAAATTGTTCTGAAAGGCCAGTTAGTGGCCTTGCAGAAAAAAATATCATTAAATCTAAGAATAAGCTTTATCTTTCTAAATATGGTTCGTAATAGATCCCGATATGCGACGAAAAACGAGTGGTATCAAGATGGCGTGAAGAGTTAATGAATAACGGCAAATTTGGCGATAAAACGAAATGAATGTTTTTTTTTACGTATTTCACTACTTGGCATTCCCATTTTGGTTTTCTATAAATCTATTAGGTTCTAGCTTTTAAAGTGCATTTTTGTCCGCATTATGAACTGGGTTATCCAATGGATCGCATTTAAGGATATGACGATCACCATGAAATCAAATTCAGTTTTTCATGTGACCAACAAATTGGGACTTATTATTAAATTATTTATTATTAAAACAATTTATTATTATTTATTATTATGAATATAGTAACCTATACGTAATAAAAAATATCGAGGTCTATTTTTAATGGGCAGTTTCGTTATTATCACAAACGAAGCTTTACCATAGATTGCCTGTAAAAAATAACCCCCCCCGCCGGCACGCTCGAGATAGGCGCCTATCTTGGCGCAACGTTCGGAATCAAAGGGTACCAACTGGGGCCTTATAAGGTTTTGATTCCAAGAGCTATTCCAGAGTGCTTTTATTCTCCGTTTCTATGGCTTTTGTCTGGTTCACCACAGAATTGCCAAAGTGCCAGACTTGATCCAAATATGCCATCACGTATGAAATACGTGATGGCATATTTGGACGGCATATTAGCTTCACGTAAATAACATCCAGTTAAGTGCAAATCAGGCCTTTGTTTTGTGAATTAGCTCCAAGATTGTTAAGATTCTGGCCAAAGAAGGTCAGGTTGGGCTCTACCTTGGCTTGTTCGAGCTTTTTAGGTCCCTAAATTTCCAGACAAAACCAAAATTTCGGCCCAAAATACTGTGCTATCCTGTCCGCCTCTCCCAATAAGATTGGCGCATTTCAAACAATATCACACTGTTGAGTTTTAAGCAACTGTATGGGGTAATGCAGTTTGGACTCAGCGGGAGGCCCTTTTAAGGAACTACTTAATTCGTTTCTATACCCAATGAGATCCATTAAGGTTCCGGGTCAAATTATATGGTACATTTTTCGTTAATATATATTCAGATAAAATTCCGTCAGTGCAAAAAACAAATAATACAAAAAAGTCATATTATAAACATGGCCTACACCTAGGTTGCCTCGAACCCACAAATGACATGGTGGACCTATCGATATTAGGCGAGCGGGTTGAACATGAATACATGAAATTGAAAGAATAAAACACGGAGCACAAGCACAGAACAACCACGCTCTTTCTGGAAGAACGTGGTTGTCCTGTGCTTGTCCTTCGTGTTTTATTCTTTCAATTTTATGTATAAGATGTAAGCGGATTTTATTTCTCTCTCCTTTGACCCAATCTTTGATAAGTTTCAGTGCCTCGTGGCCCTCAATGCTATTGGGCGGTCATTGTGGTAATTTTGGGGCAAAACGTTTTCTCTTTGCTGAGGTTAGTTTATATGTTACAAATATTAAATTCACCACCCATGAATATCTTTGCTTAAAATAAGAGTGCAATGCGTAAACAAAAAAAAAAGTATTATGCCGTCTTTAGGGTTAACGAGCAATCGAATCGTAGTATAGTTTATTGCTTAAAAGGAGGAGGATACATGTGCATAGTCTGTCTTCCAGGAAGGGCCATCTTCATCATTTTATGAAGGAAGTGGCCCTGGAAACACTGAAAGAACGCATGTATCGCAGTATTCCCAATCTTTGACCAAAAAAAAAAGATAACTTGTTTTTCTTGAGATAAGTTTCCTTTCCTTCAGAAATTTTGAGGAGTCGCTTCCGTGGGCTGAATAGGAGACGATCTCGTGGTCTAAAGCCTCTTCGGGTTTGGTCTTGAGGAGCTCTTGTATTGTTTTAGGTGTTTCTATGGCGGTCGCTTGGCACCCTGTTATCTTGCGAATGAATAGAGCGATGCGGAATCCTCTTTTACCAAATTGTATCAACTGCTGAGGGCAATTTTAGCAACAGGATACAAACACCCGACTGAAATGCGTGAGCAAAGAGAAAAAAAAGAACAAATGAAGTATAACATTTTGAAGACGTATTTCGGCAATTGTCACCGCCTCGGCGGCTCCGAGGCAAGGCGCCGTATTTACGGATGCCCAGGTGGCGGGTACAAATCGCGGCCGAGGTGCTCTCAATCTGACGGAGACATATTGCGGAGAAGCTATAGGCGCCATCGTAACCGTGCTTTCGGGTGCACGTCAAAATACCCCAGGGGTTAGAAATTTTGCCTCAGTCTTCCGCCGATGCGTGCCACGTGCCATCCGCTCGTTTGTAATGTAAAAAAAAAAAGTTGGCACTGAGGTTTTGATGTAAACTACGAAAAATAACGTGGCCCCGATGTTACAAATTCCTGATTTTAATTTTTTTTTCGATATTAGGAAGCACGCTGTCTGCGTACACTGTTAAATGCTGCATATCGATTTTCAGCATAAAGAAACGGAATACGTCGTTTATTATGTCCACGCTTCTTGCTTTGTGATTTGTTCATTGCTTTTTTTATTAGTATACTGCCTCAATCTTATCGTTTGCAGAGCAATAGTCAGTCGCCCGAGACTGGCTACGCTCTTTGTTTCTTAGAAATGTCAAAGACCATAAAATTCTTGAGAATATGGCGTATGTTACACATATATGATACGGTTATCACCAACATACCATAACCTCCTTCATCACATAACCCGTGCAGCGCAGAAGGCTCACATTGAGTGACGCAGTGCGCGAAGACGTCGCTATTTGTAGGTTACCAAAGTGCGCGAGACAGTAGAAGGCGTCGCTTTCAAGCACAATCTATGTGCTTCGTTACATAATATTCAACAAAATCTGTACTACACGCGCGTCATTTTTACCAACAACCTCCCCGAACATAATTAAACTTGCGCATGCATACTGGTGTGGCGAAAGAAACACAAAGAAAAATATGATACAATAGAGGGTAAAAGTATATATTCGATAGTGTATAAAGGTTTTGCAAAACAAACATGAAAACCAAGCTTAATTTTTTTTCAGCCTGACATGTATTGCGTTTAGAGGGTTTTCCTACTATTAACTTATGATCTTTTAATTGTGATTAATCCAGTTTTTAGGGTTTAGTACTATGTTTTCAATAGGTAATATTACATCTAGACCTTGCATTTCTTGTTAAAACTACTCCTACATTCGCTACGTTAGACAAAGAAGTTTATTTGAACTGGCTTGAGAGCCCGCTGTCAATTCTGCTATCTTTAGACTATACAGTGGTACATTGCCTGTCAAACTATGGATGAATTAACCGGGGTTATTTGTCCCCTGGTCGACTGATTGTTTAATGTGCACGACGACAGGGAAACTATAGAGAACATTTGCATTTATTGTTGGGACATGGTCTTTTCGGGAATATAATGCAAATGACGTTGAAAAACGTGTTTGGTTATACGTCGTGCGAGTTCATCTGCTCCTTGCGCAATCGTGCTTTTGTTTACCCCCGACCTCAACCAACGACGGCGCGAGCTTTGCGGCATCGTTATCGCGCGTTCTCTGCACATTTTCTTTGTTGCCCTTTGATAAGAGTGCTCCTCCTTGCGTTCTGATGCGCCAAAGACGTATATTGGAACACTTGCTAGCCGTATAGCCCACGAAACAATTCGCTTCCTTTCAGTCATTAAGGGCAGCACGGTCCGCCACGAGTTATTTATGGTCCTTGTCCTGTTTCGCTTATGAAAAACCCATAGGTAACTGCGTTATGCAGACCTGCACATTAACCCGGCACGTATTGATCTTATTGATATGATAACGCAGGTCCAGTCTGTGCACGGCAGGTCTCCCGACACTGCGCCTCACTGGCCATACTTCTTTTGAATCACTTAAAAATATCAATGACTTTTGGTTAGCCCACGAGTTGTTCGGGCGGTTTGTGCGAATATTGACATTGAGTTTCCCTGCTGCACATTGTGTTCATTGAAGAAACAATAAAAAAACTGCCTGGAGACGTTGGTTGCATCGTTCATCCCAGATTGTCCAGTTCCACCTACCGCATTATAGAACATTTATACTTTCTCGAATACTCTAATTTAGGTGACGTAAATTATAATAATGCTGCCCAACTGTTCGCAAGCTTGGCCTGGGAAGTACCGGTCGCCTCGAAGTGGCTTTCTAAGACTTTATTTTTGAAAACGCCTCAACGTTTCGTGCGCGCATGCACAGTTACATCGAAGAATCTTCAGGAAACAAAAAAGCTCGCGTCAAAGCGAATCGCTGAAACTATCTAAGCTTTGAGCAAAATTTAGATACTTCCAAAGAGAAAGCAGTACACATTTGTTTCGACACGCTGTGCATGGAAATCAGTCTACCGAAAGCAGACAGTGTAAACCTGCCAATCCCTCCTTCCTGGACACAAACGGTCTCCGCAAAAATCGGTTCCTGTGTTAAAAAAAATATAGCAAGATTTCCTAGACCGAGCACTTGAATGGACTTCGTCGCGCTCTGAGAAAATGTAATATATTAAGTGCCTGGAAGATTGACCAGTACAGCATAGTAGTAACCTGATTCAGTGCATACAGGATCACCAGAATCACACTTTATTTTGTTGAAATGCCTGTACTATATAAGTGATTTCAGTTTCAGTTACTCAAGATCCAGACGAAGATGGGTTTCTGAAAAGAGAGATAATTGAAATTCGGTTAAAAAAACGTACACATCTAGAATCGCTAGGAAATAAAATAAATAACTACCAAAAGTAAACGCATATAGACAAAGCTATGTAAGCAACACACAAATTTAACCAAGTAAAAACATAAATACTCACACTTCTTTTTGCGCAGAAGGGCGGTGTAGTCAGCGTAACTTCCAAGACCATAGCCGTAGTTCAGACCATAGCTAGGAAGGCCGTGTCCGTAGCCGAAGTGTCCAAGACCATAGCCAAGGTGGCCTATGCCATAGCCATATCCGAACGCTGGTGCATGGGCGACGGTGTTGACGGCTGGAGCAGTAAACCAAGTGGACTGCCCGGTCACCGCTGGGGCAACGGAGTAGGTGGCGAGTGGAGCAACATTGTATGGGTGAACCACTGGAGCACCGCGAGCGCTGGAGATTTCAGTTACAGCTGGAGCAGCTGCGTAGGAAGTGACGCCATAAGGAGCAAGAGCTGGGGCAGCGTGTACAGTAGACACTCCGGTGATCGCTGGAGCAGCTGCGTAGGTGGCAACTGGAGCGACAGCGTAAGGGGCAACAACTGGAGCGGTGTGGACTGTAGATACCTTAGTCACTGCTGGAGCAGCTGCGTAGGTGGCAACTGGAGCTACAGCGTAAGGAGCGACACCTGGAGCAGTGTGGACCGCGGAGACCTGAGTCACAGCCGGAGCAACAGCATAGGAGGCGACAGCTGGGGTAGTGTGGACGGTAGAGATCTTGGTCACAGCAGGAGCAGCAACGTAGGGGGCTACAGCTGGAGCAACGACGGGATATCCAGCCACGCCGGGGTAGCCAACCAGGCCGGGGTACCCGGCGAGACCGGGGTGACCGAAACCGAAGCCGTGGCCGAAGCCGTGCTCGTGTTCGTGGCCGATGTCACCGTAAATGTGTGTAGCAAGAGAGCTTGTGGCCAGGCCCAGGATAAGGCAGACTTGAAGCTGGGCGTAAAATAATAAACATTAGTTCAAAAGAAACCTTATGAATTAACCGATTTATTGCGATTTCAAATCAGTCATGCTCTGCACGTTTCAAAAAGCGTACAAAAATGTGCTCTTAATTTAAATACGATATGTAATGTTACATTGTTTTATTTTGAAAGTAACACTGGAACATTGCATCCACCTATGGAGTTATATTTATATGGGTTGATACTTAGATTTTTACTTAAAAACTTTAAACTAGGTCTACTTTAAAAGCATAGTCTCCTGAAGAGTTCCACTTACCATGATGTAGTGTGGAGTTCGAGCCGAATAATGATCAACTGAGGCCGATCTTCTGACTCTACCCCTATTTATACTGGAAGAACCGCAAAAAAAAGTTTAAAATCTGTCGGCACATTCGAGGGTTTACCCGGTGTTGGTGCTGAATGCAATAAAAATGCAAGAAAAACCTATCCCATCTCGGGCACTCACGTGGAATAAACAGAGATATCGTCTTTCAAGATAAAATGCTTGCCCTTCCTTGCCTTTTCCCTTGCGTCTGGCATTCTAGAAGGCGGGTGATTTAGCTGTGATTAGGCTTCATCATAAGCGTAGCTCCACGCGTTCTAAGAGAAATGCTAGCTGTATTTAATCCTATGCATCTTCTATTTTTATTCACATTTTATTCTAATCATTCGAATGTGGTTAGTGTGCCCGGCCTTTGACTGCAAATATTGAGTGTCCTTAGCTTGTTACCTTTCATTTCACTTGAAGTCAACTTCCAATGCAAGATAACTGTAGGATCGCGTTCAACTTATAAGGTCTTACTCGTGACGAAGAACTTAAAATGGAAATGTTCAAACGATTATCTTCTGGCAAACCTTCAAGGAATGTATAAAAAAACGTCATACTTCAAGGAAGGGTCGACCACCTCACTCAGGATACACATAAATAACTCATAAGTAAATACAGCTAAGAATTTTGAAAGATGTTCTGCGAAACCTTTTTGGCGTTTTTATTCTCGATTGGCAGGAGTACAATCACGATCATTGTGACCAGTTACACACGATCCGGGCCTCGTCTGCGTCTGCGGTCCCCAGATCGATGCCTTAAATTCTTTCAATATGTCAAAAGGTCCAAGGTAATGCCTTTAACCTCAGTTGACATAATAGCTAAGTCAGGAACAAATCTCTTTTAAGAACTTGCAGGTACTCCAATCAAACATGAAGGATTGTTTCAGCTCATCTTGAACGCGATAGTACCAGTCATTTGGAGAGCTTTGAAGAAATGTTGAATTTGGAATCTGATTAATAAGAAAATAAATATGTTTTCCTTACCTATAAAGAAGTTTTAAAACATAAAAAAGACGGTTATTGATCCTTTTCAATGATGAACAGCAATTTTTTGTGTCCCGGGACTGGGCAAACAAAAATTCAGAGAGGTGCGCGGCGGACGTATGGCATTCTCTTGGTTACACACAGACTGTTAGAAAGCCACTAAGATGCTGCAGTACCGTGTAGAGAATCAAATGCTACTTTGTTAGATGCTCAATATTATTACAAACAAAAATAACTCATCAGTTATCCAGGATGTTGTTTATTCGTAAAGTGAATGGACCTACATTTTTTTTAAAGACAAACCTCTACCTTCAGCGAGGCTAGGCCAGTTTAACCATGTATTAAAATAAGTTCGTTTGGTTATGTGTTAATTCAGAGATTGTCAACGTGACTACGAAGGCGCGTGAAGGGCAAATTGAAAATTGTTCTTAGTCCTTTTCTGCATGATTTATTTCCTGCATGTTGGTACTGTAAACAGTGCTAATCGAGAAAGCGAGCAATGTGATATCCGCTTAGTTTTTCTATAAAACGTACACTGAGAGGGTCTAACCCAAAACCTTGACATTTGGAAAATATCTCTACCTATAACTTGTGCCTTCCTTACATACATACCGTAATAAAGTAGACTGTAAAATATATTTAACATATATGGCGACGCGTTGCGCATTCCATGGTGTCATGTTATGTGTTATGCACCGATTGAAATGTATTATAGAAAAAACGGCAACTACGATTAAACTTTGAAGACTGTGACAGTATGTTGTTGCAATTACTGATATTTTATGCGATTTACGCCACTTCATGACAGTCTTTCGATTTAGATAGACCATTTGATCGGGGTAAATAAATGCAAGTTGTGTTGCATAAACACGACGCTTTAAGTTTTGTTTAGAACGTGTCACCTAAGTGAAACAACGCACTTCCTTGGTCTTGTGACTTGAAAATAAAACACTCCATAGCTATTCGCTTCACGGTGGCAGCAAGTTTAATGCCAAAACAAGGCTGCGTTTTTTGGTCTAAAATATATTTCGACATCGTCATTCGCTGAGCTGCCTGGGGCAATTGGGGTGATTTGTGATTGCCTTTCCGAGTGTTATACGGGAAAGTGAGATTGCTGCATCAGCCGATAAGAAAACAGAGTAACCAGTCACGAAGCCTGGAGTGCAATAATATTAATCCACGCCCTACACGTTTCTGAAGCTGTCAGTCACTCTACACAAAAGCGATTGCGGCAGGCCATAAAAAGCCCACCAAATCAAATGATGCAAGTACATTCCACTCCAAAGGAACATGATGAAAATGGGGACATTTCGACTTGCCACTAACTGCCGGTAACTGCAGCTTAATGATAAAGTGTAAATCTCAATGTTACGCTCCTCGCAGAAGCTGTCGAAAATCATGTAGCAAATTCATAGCCGCGTCTTGGAAAGTAAAAAGGACGGCCGAGCGGTGGGCACCGATCTTGTGGGATGTAAGGTCTGCCAATAAACCCAGAATAACCAGGCGCCAGCAGTAATAAAAACATATGCGTCGGCCGGGAATCGAACCCGGGCCACCCGCGTGGCAGGCGAGTATTCTACCACTGAACCACCGACGCTTGGACTTCGCGTCACAGGCAATTCATTTGAGGCGTTAGCTTTCAATGTGACCTCGTTTAAAACAGCTTTGCTCCGTTTTCCTTCTGGCAAAGGACGACAAATCGGCAGGCATCCAGCACATGTGCATTGTCGAGGCTACAACGTTTTGCTTTATTTACTAAATAGGCTTATTTCTTGAAATACGAGAATTCGCCGGCATACGCAACCTCTGAGGCCAAGCATGATTCAATTGAACAGTACGTGCTTAGAGTACGTCGCGCTGTTTGACTTTTTTGGGTAGCTCTTATTTAAATCACAAAGATTATGGTCTTATTACACTTACTTCTAAATTGTATTTATTAACTTGACCACAATTCAGGAGAGTCATAAACGAGTTAAACACACGCACACGTTTAAAAAGTTTTTTTCAAATAGAATTGAACGCATTGAGTAATTGTTACGTTGCAGTGTCCTGGAAGTATAAAACATTGCTATCCTACTCCATCAAGCTTTAAGTCATGCGTGTTTACTGAGAGGTTTGGCAAAAGTGAAGCTTTCACTTTTCGTTCGAGTTTAGTAAAACTTGGAAGTATATCATCCTTATAGGTTCTATGAAAAATGGTTTCAGTAACGATCGGTTCCGATATCTTTTTTTTTTTTTGCATTTCGTGTCCTTGGAAGATGACGGTAGTCCAGCGAAATGGAGGACTGTCGTATGATTTAACGATTTATAGTTTAATACTCTGAAGAGAGATAAACGGTCATAAGGGTATCTGCCTGTTAGAGGCATACGATTGTTATCACAGTCTCCTAAAAAAACATGCTGACAAAATAAAACAAAACAACGCATGTCAACTGCTTAGCGACAAGTGATTTTACTTGAAAAGATAGGTTGATGCGAACGCAACTTTTGCTGAAACCCACAGAAGCTACCAGCGAATTTTCAAAAATATGACTCGATGACCTCCTTTCGGGACCTTCTTGATTTTACATACCTAGAAAATGTGCAAAAGAAGTACTGCGTCGGCCGGGAATCGAACCCGGGCCACCCGCGTGGCAGGCGAGTATTCTACCACTGAACCACCGACGCTGCATACGTCGTAAATCTGCGACAAATTGCCCGGCGAAACGGTACTCCTTTTACAAGGTGATTTTGTTTCGTGTTTATAGCAGGTTTTGCTCCTTCCTCCATCCGCTACGCTTGCTTACAACCAGGTCGCGATGTTCAGGTTATGACGTGGCGTTGAAATCGACTCGAGAATTGCCTGGAGTCTTGAACACTCTGACAATTGGCGCAATTATTAGGGTTTTGTGGAGAAAACCCGCTAATCCTTTTCATATCCAAGAGAAAAACAAGGTAATTATAAATGGTGGCAGGTGCAGTAGACTCACCAAACTGTGAGGAAGTACAATATTTCACCTTTTCCACCCTCCTGCTTCTTTCCGCACTAAGCACTCGAATGGCCCACAACGTTTTACCTTCACTTTGACGAAAAGTAGGCTTTACTGATTAAAGAATTGTCCATTTTTTATTTTCCGTTCTTGAATGTTTTTTTATATATATTTTCACAAATTCAATGATTTAACTCGCCCCCACATCTGCCCCAAACTAACGCGGCGGCATATTGCGAAAGCAAGTGATGCGAATTATTTAAAGTGAGCTACATTTTATTTTACCGTAAGCAAAAACGCAGTCAAAGATTAGTCAAACTGTATAGTCAATGACTGCTTAAAAACGGCGGGCTCGGCAAATCCCAGACATCTCATTATCTCTCCGTGGCCAATGACATTGAAGCAATAGCCGATAAATCAAGCGGCAAGCCATATCACGAAAGGAAAAACCTGAACGGCATAAGTCATGCCCTGCGCTTCTTAAACTCTGCGCGACTTTTGAATAATCAGTTTCATGTGAAATCCACCACGGCAGGAGCTACGATCTGACAGAGATAATGAAGTATATATCGTCAAACGTTGCCTCGAGAAGGCGATAAAACCAATCACGAAAAAAAAAACAGCATGATTGCGACGATTTTACTGTGCGCAATTGGTGTAGCCATTGATAGAAAACATAATACACAAGAAGGCGAACGCCCTTTCAGGATAGAATGCTGGCGCTGATGAATAGCCTCCAGCGAATCGGAACGCTGGCTGCTGACGGACTTACGTATACTGAAGTTCATCAGGCCCGAAGTCTGCCCACTTCCTGATAGGCGCACCTCGGCACTGAAAACCCGTGACGGATTACCCGCATGCTCAAAGATGCAAAAATATATTGCGTCGGCCGGGAATCGAACCCGGGCCACCCGCGTGGCAGGCGAGTATTCTACAACTGAACCACCGACGCTGTGCTCGTAAAGAAATCCATGACCCAGTGCAGCGCCAAAGCTTACTCCGTTTTAAAGGTAATCTCGTTAGGAGGTTCGAACAGGTTTGCTCTATTTCCCATTCGCCACGGTTGCCTGCGATACGGCTGCTAGGCTCTTGTTATAATGGGCGGTGGAAAGTGTTTTGAGACATCCTGGGAGTTTTGTGCGCTGTGACAAGAAGCGCAGTCATTCGGTTTATGAATAATGGGTACTCAGATGCCTTTGCATGCTGAAGTAAAAAACGTTAATTATAATTTGTCATGGCAGGAGTTCTCTTATCGGTAACTGATAAAAAGCGAACAATCACATTTCCCGCTCGCGTACCATTGCACCTTTTTTTCTCAACAAGAGCACGAATCGGCCACGATGCTTATCCTTCACTTTGACGAAGAGTCGGCTCGACTAATAAAATGGTAACTTATTCATAATTTGTGTGTCTATATTTATCTTTGATATCTTAACAAAGCAAGCGCCTAACCAAGCCTCAAAGCTGTTGGAAATCAACGTAACGACACATTGCAACAAGAAAAAGAAGGTTTTGTGATTGCTGTATTGTAGACTATACTTCGTTCCAGAAAATATCAAACCACAGTCAAAAACTACAGTCCCTGACAGGTTAAGAAAGGTGGGGTTACGCAATACGAACATCTAAGGAGGCATCATGATCCATGAAGCCTGAACATGAATGGTGTAAAATTTTAACATTGTGGCTAATCATTACAATAAATTAGTATGAAATAAAAATCAGCTTGAATAAAAGACATGGAAATCATGAAATTTTAGGGTTAGAACAAATTGGGATGTAAGGTTCATTTTATATAAATATTACCATCATGCACAAAGTGGAGTAAAAAAAGAGATGTTGATTGGTACAGACTAATAGTTCTTCCATGTGATACAGCTGAACGATTCATGTGTCAAAAAAAAACAATCTGAATTTGAGGCAAAATTGTTCTGAAAGGCCAGTTAGTGGCCTTGCAGGAAAAAATATCATTAAATCTAAGAATAAGCTTTATCTTTCTAAATATGGTTCGTAATAGATCCCGATATGCGACGAAAAACAAGTGGTATCAAGATGGCGTGAAGAGTTAATGAATAACGGCAAATTTGGCGATAAAACGAAATGAATGTTTTTTTTACGTATTTCACTACTTGGCATTCCCATTTTCGGTTTTCTATAAATCTATTAGGTTCTAGCTTTTAAAGTGCATTTTTGTCCGCATTATGAACTGGGTTATCCAATGGATCGCATTTAAGGATATGACGATCACCATGAAATCAAATTCAGTTTTTCATGTGACCAACAAATTGGGGCTTATTATTAAATTATTTATTATTAAAACAATTTATTATTATTTATTATTATGAATATAGTAACCTATACGTAATAAAAAAATCGAGGTCTATTTTTAATGGGCAGTTTCGTTATTATCACAAACGAAGCTTTACCATAGATTGCCCTGCAAAAAAACAATCTGAATTTGAGGCAAAATTGTTCTGAAAGGCCAGTTAGTGGCCTTGCAGAAAAAAATATCATTAAATCTAAGAATAAGCTTTATCTTTCTAAATATGGTTCGTAATAGATCCCGATATGCGACGAAAAACGAGTGGTATCAAGATGGCGTGAAGAGTTAATGAATAACGGCAAATTTGGCGATAAAACGAAATGAATGTTTTTTTTTACGTATTTCACTACTTGGCATTCCCATTTTGGTTTTCTATAAATCTATTAGGTTCTAGCTTTTAAAGTGCATTTTTTGTCCGCATTATGAACTGGGTTATCCAATGGATCGCATTTAAGGATATGACGATCACCATGAAATCAAATTCAGTTTTTCATGTGACCAACAAATTGGGACTTATTATTAAATTATTTATTATTAAAACAATTTATTATTATTTATTATTATGAATATAGTAACCTATACGTAATAAAAAATATCGAGGTCTATTTTTAATGGGCAGTTTCGTTATTATCACAAACGAAGCTTTACCATAGATTGCCTGTAAAAAATAACCCCCCCCCCCCGCCGGCACGCTCGAGATAGGCGCCTATCTTGGCGCAACGTTCGGAATCAAAGGGTACCAACTGGGGCCTTATAAGGTTTTGATTCCAAGAGCTATTCCAGAGTGCTTTTATTCTCCGTTTCTATGGCTTTTGTCTGGTTCACCACAGAATTGCCAAAGTGCCAGACTTGATCCAAATATGCCATCACGTATGAAATACGTGATGGCATATTTGGACGGCATATTAGCTTCACGTAAATAACATCCAGTTAAGTGCAAATCAGGCCTTTGTTTTGTGAATTAGCTCCAAGATTGTTAAGATTCTGGCCAAAGAAGGTCAGGTTGGGCTCTACCTTGGCTTGTTCGAGCTTTTTGGGTCCCTAAATATCCAGACAAAACCAAAATTTCGGCCCAAAATACCGTGCTATCCTGTCCGCCTCTCCCAATAAGATTGGCGCATTTCAAACAATATCACACTGTTGAGTTTTAAGCAACTGTATGGGGTAATGCAGTTTGGACTCAGCGGGAGGCCCTTTTAAGGAACTACTTAATTCGTTTCTATACCCAATGAGATCCATTAAGGTTCCGGGTCAAATTATATGGTACATTTTTCGTTAATATATATTCAGATAAAATTCCGTCAGTGCAAAAAACAAATAATACAAAAAAGTCATATTATAAACATGGCCTACACCTAGGTTGCCTCGAACCCACAAATGACATGGTGGACTCTATCGATATTAGGCGAGCGGGTTGAACATGAATACACGAAATTGAAAGAATAAAACATGGAGCACAAGCACAGAACAACCACGCTCTTTCTGGAAGAACGTGGTTGTCCTGTGCTTGTCCTTCGTGTTTTATTCTTTCAATTTTATGTATAAGATGTAAGCGGATTTTATTTCTCTCTCCTTTGACCCAATCTTTGATAAGTTTCAGTGCCTCGTGGCCCTCAATGCTATTGGGCGGTCATTGCTGGTAATTTTGGGGCAAAACGTTTTCTTTTTGCTGAGGTTAGTTTATATGTTACAAATATTAAATTCACCACCCATGAATATCTTTGCTTAAAATAAGAGTGCAATGCGTAAACAAAAAAAGTATTATGCCGTCTTTAGGGTTAACGAGCAATCGAATCGTAGTATAGTTTATTGCTTAAAGGAGGAGGATACATGTGCATAGTCTGTCTTCCAGGAAGGGCAACCTTCATCATTTTATGAAGGAAGTGGCCCTGAAACACTGAAAGAACGCATGTATCGCAGTATTCCCAATCTTTGACCAAAAAAAAAAGATAACTTGTTTTTTCTTGAGATAAGTTTCCTTTCCTTCAGAAATTTTGAGGAGTCGCTTCCGTGGGCTGAATAGGAGACGATCTCGTGGTCTAAAGCCTCTTCGGGTTTGGTCTTGAGGAGCTCTTGTATTGTTTTAGGTGTTTCTATGGCGGTCGCTTGGCACCCTGTTATCTTGCGAATGAATAGAGCGATGCGGAATCCTCTTTTACCAAATTGTATCAACTGCTGAGGGCAATTTTAGCAACAGGATACAAACACCCGACTGAAATGCGTGAGCAAAAGAGAAAAAAAGAACAAATGAAGTATAACATTTTGAAGACGTATTTCGGCAATTGTCACCGCCTCGGCGGCTCCGAGGCAAGGCGCCGTATTTACGGATGCCCAGGTGGCGGGTACAAATCGCGGCCGAGGTGCTCTCAATCTGACGGAGACATATTGCGGAGAAGCTATAGGCGCCATCGTAACCGTATTAACGGGTGCACGTCAAAATACCCCAGGGGGTAGAAATTTTGCCTCAGTCTTCCGCCGATGCGTGCCACGTGCCATCCGCTCGTTTGTAATGTAAAAAAAAAAAAAGTTGGCACTGAGGTTTTGATGTAAACTACGAAAAATAACGTGGCCCCGATGTTACAAATTCCTGATTTTAATTTTTTTTCGATATTAGGAAGCACGCTGTCTGCGTACACTGTAAATGCTGCATATCGATTTTCAGCATAAAGAAACGGAATACGTCGTTTATTATGTCCACGCTTCTTGCTTTGTGATTTGTTCATTGCTTTTTTTATTAGTATACTGCCTCAATCTTATCGTTTGCAGAGCAATAGTCAGTCGCCCGAGACTGGCTACGCTCTTTGTTTCTTAGAAATGTCAAAGACCATAAGATTCTTGAGAATATGGCGTATGTTACACATATATGATACGGTTATCACCAACATACCATAACCTCCTTCATCACATAACCCGTGCAGCACAGAAGGCTCACATTGAGTGACGCAGTGCGCGAAGACGTCGCTATTTGTAGGTTACCAAAGTGCGCGAGACAGTAGAAGGCGTCGCTTTCAAGCACAATCTATGTGCTTCGTTACATAATATTCAACAAAATCTGTACTACACGCGCGTCATTTTTACCAACAACCTCCCCGAACATAATTAAACTTGTGCATGCATACTGGTGTGGCGAAAGAAACACAAAGAAAAGTATGTTACAATAGAGGGTAAAAGTATATATTCGATAGTGTATAAAGGTTTTGCAAAACAAACATGAAAACCAAGCTTAATTTTTTTTCAGCCTGACATGTGTTGCGTTTAGAGGGTTTTCCTACTATTAACTTATGATCTTTTAATTGTGATTAATCCAGTTTTTAGGGTTTAGTACTATGTTTTCAATAGGTAATATTACATCTAGACCTTGCATTTCTTGTTAAAACTACTCCTACATTCGCTACGTTAGACAAAAAAGTTTATTTGAACTGGCTTGAGAGCCCGCTGTCAATTCTGCTATCTTTAGACTATACAGTGGTACATTGCCTGTCAAACTATGGATGAATTAACCGGGTTATTTGTCCCCTGGTCGACTGATTGTTTAATGTGCACGACGACAGGGAAACTATAGAGAACATTTGCATTTATTGTTGGGACATGGTCTTTTCGGGAATATAATGCAAATGACGTTGAAAAACGTGTTTGGTTATACGTCGTGCGAGTTCATCTGCTCCTTGCGCAATCGTGCTTTTGTTTACCCCCGACCTCAACCAACGACGGCGCGAGCTTTGCGGCATCGTTATCGCGCGTTCTCTGCACATTTTCTTTGTTGCCCTTTGATAAGAGTGCTCCTCCCTGCGTTCTGATGCGCCAAAGACGTATATTGGAACACTTGCTAGCCGTATAGCCCACGAAACAATTCGCTTCCTTTCAGTCATTAAGGGCAGCACGGTCCGCCACGAGTTATTTATGGTCCTTGTCCTGTTTCGCTTATGAAAAACCCATAGGTAACTGCGTTATGCAGACCTGCACATTAACCCGGCACGTATTGATCTTATTGATATGATAACGCAGGTCCAGTCTGTGCACGGCAGGTCTCCCGACACTGCGCCTCACTGGCCATACTTCTTTTGAATCACTTAAAAATATCAATGACTTTTGGTTAGCCCACGAGTTGTTCGGGCGGTTTGTGCGAATATTGACATTGAGTTTCCCTGCTGCACATTGTGTTCATTGAAGAAACAATAAAAAAACTGCCTGGAGACGTTGGTTGCATCGTTCATCCCAGATTGTCCAGTTCCACCTACCGCATTATAGAACATTTATACTTTCTCGAATACTCTAATTTAGGTGACGTAAATTATAATAATGCTGCCCAACTGTTCGCAAGCTTGGCCTGGGAAGTACCGGTCGCCTCGAAGTGGCTTTCTAAGACATTATTTTTGAAAACGCCTCAACGTTTCGTGCGCGCATGCACAGTTACATCGAAGAATCTTCAGGAAACAAAAAAGCTCGCGTCAAAGCGAATCGCTGAAACTATCTAAGCTTTGAGCAAAATTTAGATACTTCCTAAGAGAAAGCAGTACACATTTGTTTCGACACGCTGTGCATGGAAATCAGTCTACCGAAAGCAGACAGTGTAAACCTGCCAATCCCTCCTTCCTGGACACAAACGGTCTCCGCAAAAATCGGTTCCTGTGTTAAAAAAAATATAGCAAGATTTCCTAGACCGAGCACTTGAATGGACTTCGTCGCGCTCTGAGAAAATGTAATATATTAAGTGCCTGGAAGATTGACCAGTACAGCATAGTAGTAACCTGATTCAGTGCATACAGGATCACCAGAATCACACTTTATTTTGTTGAAATGCCTGTACTATATAAGTGATTTCAGTTTCAGTTACTCAAGATCCAGACGAAGATGGGTTTCTGAAAAGAGAGATAATTGAAATTCGGTTAAAAAAACGTACACATCTAGAATCGCTAGGAAATAAAATAAATAACTACCAAAAGTAAACGCATATAGACAAAGCTATGTAAGCAACACACAAATTTAACCAAGTAAAAACATAAATACTCACACTTCTTTTTGCGCAGAAGGGCGGTGTAGTCAGCGTAACTTCCAAGACCATAGCCGTAGTTCAGACCATAGCTAGGAAGGCCGTGTCCGTAGCCGAAGTGTCCAAGACCATAGCCAAGGTGGCCTATGCCATAGCCATATCCGAACGCTGGTGCATGGGCGACGGTGTTGACGGCTGGAGCAGTAAACCAAGTGGACTGCCCGGTCACCGCTGGGGCAACGGAGTAGGTGGCGAGTGGAGCAACATTGTATGGGTGAACCACTGGAGCACCGCGAGCGCTGGAGATTTCAGTTACAGCTGGAGCAGCTGCGTAGGAAGTGACGCCATAAGGAGCAAGAGCTGGGGCAGCGTGTACAGTAGACACTCCGGTGATCGCTGGAGCAGCTGCGTAGGTGGCAACTGGAGCGACAGCGTAAGGGGCAACAACTGGAGCGGTGTGGACTGTAGATACCTTAGTCACTGCTGGAGCAGCTGCGTAGGTGGCAACTGGAGCTACAGCGTAAGGAGCGACACCTGGAGCAGTGTGGACCGCGGAGACCTGAGTCACAGCCGGAGCAACAGCATAGGAGGCGACAGCTGGGGTAGTGTGGACGGTAGAGATCTTGGTCACAGCAGGAGCAGCAACGTAGGGGGCTACAGCTGGAGCAACGACGGGATATCCAGCCACGCCGGGGTAGCCAACCAGGCCGGGGTACCCGGCGAGACCGGGGTGACCGAAACCGAAGCCGTGGCCGAAGCCGTGCTCGTGTTCGTGGCCGATGTCACCGTAAATGTGTGTAGCAAGAGAGCTTGTGGCCAGGCCCAGGATAAGGCAGACTTGAAGCTGGGCGTAAAATAATAAACATTAGTTCAAAAGAAACCTTATGAATTAACCGATTTATTGCGATTTCAAATCAGTCATGCTCTGCACGTTTCAAAAAGCGTACAAAAATGTGCTCTTAATTTAAATACGATATGTAATGTTACATTGTTTTATTTTGAAAGTAACACTGGAACATTGCATCCACCTATGGAGTTATATTTATATGGGTTGATACTTAGATTTTTACTTAAAAACTTTAAACTAGGTCTACTTTAAAAGCATAGTCTCCTGAAGAGTTCCACTTACCATGATGTAGTGTGGAGTTCGAGCCGAATAATGATCAACTGAGGCCGATCTTCTGACTCTACCCCTATTTATACTGGAAGAACCGCAAAAAAAAGTTTAAAATCTGTCGGCACATTCGAGGGTTTACCCGGTGTTGGTGCTGAATGCAATAAAAATGCAAGAAAAACCTATCCCATCTCGGGCACTCACGTGGAATAAACAGAGATATCGTCTTTCAAGATAAAATGCTTGCCCTTCCTTGCCTTTTCCTTGCGTCTGGCATTCTAGAAGGCGGGTGATTTAGCTGTGATTAGGCTTCATCATAAGCGTAGCTCCACGCGTTCTAAGAGAAATGCTAGCTGTATTTAATCCTATGCATCTTCTATTTTTATTCACATTTTATTCTAATCATTCGAATGTGGTTAGTGTGCCCGGCCTTTGACTGCAAATATTGAGTGTCCTTAGCTTGTTACCTTTCATTTCACTTGAAGTCAACTTCCAATGCAAGATAACTGTAGGATCGCGTTCAACTTATAAGGTCTTACTCGTGACGAAGAACTTAAAATGGAAATGTTCAAACGATTATCTTCTGGCAAACCTTCAAGGAATGTATAAAAAAACGTCATACTTCAAGGAAGTGTCGACCACCTCACTCAGGATACACTAAATAACTCATAAGTAAATACAGCTAAGAATTTTGAAAGATGTTCTGCGAAACCTTTTTGGCGTTTTTATTCTCGATTGGCAGGAGTACAATCACGATCATTGTGACCAGTTACACACGATCCGGGCCTCGTCTGCGTCTGCGGTCCCCAGATCGATGCCTTAAATTCTTTCAATATGTCAAAAGGTCCAAGGTAATGCCTTTAACCTCAGTTGACATAATAGCTAAGTCAGGAACAAATCGCTTTTAAGAACTTGCAGGTACTCCAATCAAACATGAAGGATTGTTTCAGCTCATCTTGAACGCGATAGTACCAGTCATTTGGAGAGCTTTGAAGAAATGTTGAATTTGGAATCTGATTAATAAGAAATAAATATGTTTTCCTTACCTATAAAAAAGTTTTAAAACATAAAAAAGACGGTTATTGATCCTTTTCAATGATGAACAGCATTTTTTTGTGTCCCGGGACAGGGCAAACAAAAATTCAGAGAGGTGCGCGGCGGACGTATGGCATTCTCTTGGTTACACTATGGTGCTTGGAACGCGTCTCCGACTGGTGTGTTTACCGCGGCCAAAAAAAGTGGTCCCTCGATTTCCCGCCTGATGACGTCATAAATGTGTCATGCTGTCGCCGGTCCCGATCCTGGCGGCGTCCTAACAGTTGTGGTGTGTGTGGCAGACGCCTGTTCTGCTGCAGGTCGCTCTCCACTGTGACAGTCCACGGAAGCTACAGCAGCCGGAAGTTGGGACGCCTGGGACGTGGTGACGACAGCGACACTCGCGTTCGCTCGTACTTTTCGCCAGCATTTCTGCGACCACCCGCCAGGATCGCGACAGTCAACAGCATGACACTCCGGCTTGTGTGACGTCATTTGTTGCCACTTGGGGACCACTTTTGATGTAAGGGCGGGATAGGACGCTAAACACACCAGTCGGAGACGTGATCCAGGCACTCATAGTTACACACAGACTGTTAAAAAGCCACTAAGATGCTGCAGTACCGTGTAGAGAATCAAATGCTACTTTGTTAGATGCTCAATATTATTACAAACAAAAATAACTCATCAGTTATCCAGGATGTTGTTTATTCGTAAAGTGAATGGACCTACATTTTTTTTAAAGACAAACCTCTACCTTCAGCGAGGCTAGGCCAGTTTAACCATGTATTAAAATAAGTTCGTTTGGTTATGTGTTAATTCAGAGATTGTCAACGTGACTACGAAGGCGCGTGAAGGGCAAATTGAAAATTGTTCTTAGTCGTTTTCTGCATGATTTATTTCCTGCATGTTGGTACTGTAAACAGTGCTAATCGAGAAAGCGAGCAATGTGATATCCGCTTAGTTTTTCTATAAAACGTACACTGAGAGGGTCTAACCCAAAACCTTGACATTTGGAAAATATCTCTACCTATAACTTGTGCCTTCCTTACATACATACCGTAATAAAGTAGACTGTAAAATATATTTAACATATATGGCGACGCGTTGCGCATTCCATGGTGTCATGTTATGTGTTATGCACCGATTGAAATGTATTATAGAAAAAACGGCAACTACGATTAAACTTTGAAGACTGTGACAGTATGTTGTTGCAATTACTGATATTTTATGCTATTTACACCACTTCATGACAGTCTTTCGATTTAGATAGACCATTTGATCGGGGTAAATAAATGCAAGTTGTGTTGCAAAAACACGACGCTTTAAGTTTTGTTTAGAACGTGTCACCTAAGTGAAACAACGCACTTCCTTGGTCTTGTGACTTGAAAATAAAACACTCCATAGCTATTCGCTTCACGGTGGCAGCAAGTTTAATGCCAAAACAAGGCTGCGTTTTTGGTCTAAAATATATTTTGACATCGTCATTCGCTGAGCTGCCTGGGGCAATTGGGGTGATTTGTGATTGCCTTTCCGAGTGTTATACGGGAAAGTGAGATTGCTGCATCAGCCGATAAGAAAACAGAGGAACCAGTCACGAAGCATGGAGTGCAATAATATTAATACACGCCCTGCACGTTTCTGAAGCTGTCAGTCACTCTACACAAAAGCGATTGCGGCAGGCTATAAAAAGCCACCAAATCAAATGATGCAAGTACATTCCACTCCAAAGGAACATGATGAAAATGGGGACATTTCGACTTGCCACTAACTGCCGGTAACTGCAGCTTAATGATAAAGTGTAAATCTCAATGTTACGCTCCTCGCAGAAGCTGTCGAAAATCATGTAGCAAATTCATAGCGGCGTCTTGGAAGTAAAAAGGACGGCCGAGCGGTGGTCACCGATCTTGTGGGATGTAAGGTCTGCCAATAAACCCAGAATAACCAGGCGCCATCAGTAATAAAAACATATGCGTCGGCCGGGAATCGAACCCGGGCCACCCGCGTGGCAGGCGAGTATTCTACCACTGAACCACCGACGCTTGGACTTCGCGTCACAGGCAATTCATTTGAGGCGTTAGCTTTCAATGTGACCTCGTTTAAAACAGCTTTGCTCCGGTTTCCTTCTGGCAAATGACGACAAATCGGCAGGCATCCAGCACATGTGCATTGTCGAGGCTACAACGTTTTGCTTTTTTCAATATATAGGCTTATTTCTTAAAATACCAGAATTCGCCGGCATATGCAACCTCTGAGGCCAAGCATTATTCAATTGAATAGTACGTGCTTAGAGTACATCGCGCTGTGTAACTTTTTTGGGTAGCTCTTATTTAAATCTACACTCACTTCTAAATTGTATTTATTACACTCTTATTACACTCATTTCTAAATTGTATTTATTAACTTGACCACAATTCAGGAGAGTCATAAACGAGTTAAACACACGCACACGTTTAAAAACGTTTTTTTTTTCAATTTGCGTTGAACGCATTGAGTAATTGTTACGTTGCAGTGTCCTGTAAGTATAAAACATTGCTATCCTACTCCTTCAAGCTTTAAATCATGCGTGTTTAGTGAGAGGTTTGGCAAAACTGAAGCTTTCACATTTCGTTCGAGTTTAGTGAAACTTGGAAATATATCATCCTTATAAGTTCTATGAAAAATGATTTCAGTGGCGATCGGTTCCGATATCTTTTTTTTTTTTTTTTTGCATTTCGTGTCCTTGGAAGATGACGGTAGTCCAGCGAAATGGAGGACTGTCGTATGTTTTGACGATTTATAGTTTAATACTCTTAAGAGAGATAAACGGTCATTAGGGTATCTAGATGTGGCTGCCTGTTAGAGACATACAATTGTTATCACTGTCTCCTAAAAAAACATGCTGACAAAATAACACAAAACGACGCATGTAAACTGCTTAGTGACAAGTGATTTTACTTGAAAAGATAGGTTGATGCGAATGGAACTTTTGCTGAAACCCACAGAAGCTACCAGCGAATTTTCAAAAATAAACTCGATGACCTCCTTTCGGAATCTTTTTGATTTCACATACCTAGAAAATGTGCAAAAGAAGTTGCGTCGGCCGGGAATCGAACCCGGCCACCCGCGTGGCAGGCGAGTATTCTACCACTGAACCACCGACGCTGCATACGCCGTAAATCTGCGACAAATTGCCCGTCGAAACGGTACTCCTTTTACAAGGTGATTTTGTTTCGTGTTTATAGCAGGTTTTGCTCCTTCCTCCATCCGCTACGCTTGCTTACAACCAGGTCGCGATGTTCAGGTTATGACGTGGCGTTGAAATCGACTCGAGAATTGCCTGGAGTCTTGAACACTCTGACAATTGGCGCAATTATTAGGGTTTTGTGGAGAAAACCCGCTAATCCTTTTCAAACTCAAGGGAAAAATAACGTAATTATAATTGGTCGCAGGTGTAGTCGACACAGCAAGCTGTAAGGAAGTGCAACATTTCACCTTTTCCATTTAACTACCTCTTCTCTGCACTAAGCACGCGAATGGCCCACAACGTTTTATAGTCACTTTGACGAGTAGCAGGCTTTACTCATTAAAATATCGTCCATTTGGTTTTTTCTGCACTTGAATGTTTCTTACATATTTTCACAAAGTCAGTGACACAACTAGCCCCCAAATTTGCCGTAAACTAACGCGGCGGCATATTGCGAGAGCAAGCGATGTGAATTATTTAAAGGGGCCACACTTTATTTTACCAGAAGCGAAAACGCAGTCAAAGACTATATAGTCAATGACGGTTTAAAAACGGCGGGTTCGGCAAGTCCCAAACATTTCATTATCACTACTTGGCCAATGACCTTGAAGCATTAGCCGATAAATCACACGGCAAGCACATATCCCGAAGGGAAAAGCCTGAACGTTGTAAGTCATGCCCTGCGCTTGACTTTTGCACTGCGTGACTTTTGAAGAATCCGTTTCATGTGAAATTCACCACGGCGGGAGCTACGATCACACGGAGATAATGAAGTATAGCTTCAAACGTGCCTCGTCGTGGCGGTAAAACCAATCAGATACAAAAATAAACCGCAGGATCACGACGCTTTTACTGTGTGTGGTTGGTGCAGCTAGTGATAGAAAACATACTACAAAGAAGGCGAACGCCCTTACAGGATAGGCTGCTGGCGCTGATGGATAGCCTCCAGCGAATCGGAACGCTGGCTGCTGTTCGACTTACGTATACCGGAGTTCATCAGGCAAAAAGTCTTCCCACTTTCTTGATAATCGCCTCGGCACTAAAAAACCGTGACGGATTACCCACATGCTCCGAAAGGTGCAAAAATATATTGCGTCGGCCGGGAGTCGAGACCCGAGGCCACCCGCGTGGCAGGCGAGCATTCTACCACTGAACCACCGACGCTGTGCTCGTAAAGAGATCTGTGACCCAGAGCAGCGCCAAAGGTTACTCTGTTTTCAAGGTGGTCTCGTTAGGAGGTTCGAACACTTTTGCTCTGTTTCTCTTTCGCCACGGTTGCCTACGATCCGGTTGCTCTGCTTTCGTTCTGACGAGGCGGTAGACAATGTTTGGGAGATGCTGGGGGTTTTGAGCGCTGTGACAATAAGCGCAGTCATAGGGCTTATGAATAAGGGGTGGGCAGATGCCTTTCCATGCTCAAGTAAAGAAACGTTAATTATAATTGGTCATGGAGGTAGTTCTCTTTTCGAAAATTGATAAAGAGCGAAATATCACCTTTCTCGCTCGCCTACCATTGCACCTTTTTTCCGCAACAAGAGCACGAATTGGCCACGACGCTATTATTCATTTTGACGACAAGTCGGCTGGACTAAAAAAATGGTTACTTATTTATATGTGTGTCTATATTTATCTTTGATATCTTAACAAAGCAAGTGCCTCACCAAGCATCAAAAGAGTTCAAAATCAACGCGA
>JAZHYW010021870.1:0-27915 GCA_037355805.1 Ixodes ricinus
TGAAACAAAGTGATGTAAGTTGTATGGCTTCAACTGATGCAATTAGTAAACTCTGACCATGATCCTGAATAATAGCAGCGTACTTTAGTTTAAGTCAAGTCACGTAATCTTTATGCGACTTCCATGTGAGGTCATACGTGATATAAACACCCAGGTACTTGTACTCCGAAACCAATTGGAGCGCAACACCTGGAATATTATGTTCTGGGTTAATTTGTGAAGTTCGGGATATTAATATTATTTTATGTGATTTGTTTAGAAATACTGCTAATCTCACAAGGAGATCACAACAGGTGGAACACAAACATAATGAAACATAATACACAAGGTCAATTATACAGGCACTCACATCCTCCAACACACAGTAGCAAAAAGCAATAAATTATACACGATAAGTAGCAAAACACAATAAAGCATCAGGATTTGATAGGTCACGTGTCTAGTGGCCGAAATTGTACAACATGGCGACAGCCAGGGTGAAAGAGGTCACTTTTGCCTGGCGAACGGGATACCAGTTTACGGCTCTAAGCCTTTCTACCTCGTTGGAGAGTTCAGACGTGTCACAGTTAGATAACATTTTCCTCCAAGCCATCTTTCGTTAAAACACCTCAACGTCAGTCACCAAGTCATCGTACGAGAGTCCAAAAGCGCCACAGCTACGATCCGCTGGAGGCAATCAAGGGGCGCGAAACGTGCATCGACTTTGCGGCTACGCAATCAGCGGCTAGACGCATCAGGCAGAGACAAAAGGCATCGCGGCACATTGACTGCGCCTCATTGCTTTAGTCGGTGTTCGTCAAGGTCCAAAAACCACGAATGCAGAGACGATATGGCGCGTTCGATTGCCGGCATCCCATCGTCGCGTCGACTGCGGCCGGACTCGAACTCAAACGAGACTACAGGAGACGGAGAAAAAAAGAAAAAAAACAAGTACGAATCAACTATCTCAGCTTTAAGCCTGTTACAGAGTATCGTTCTAGTTTTTGAGCACTCCAAAAACAATACGCGGTGTAGGACCACCCCTGAGGAAAATATAGAAATAAAGAGATATGTCGCATCATTCGAATATGTCGTTCTTTCAGAAAGATACTGAATAGAGTCTCCATGGAGCAAAAGATGGGAAAAAGAAAGTACCGCTCGAATAGCAGGAAGCGATGTGAAAGGATCCCCTGATACGACGCGAAAAAGGACACTTTTGAATATTCGATTTCTAAAGAGTCCCGATTCATATTTAAGGCTTTCTTTTTTGTAGTTCTGGGTTTCTTTTGTTTTAATTAAGAACGTAACAAAATCGACGCCGACGCCAATAACGAAGAGAAAATGTGTACCGCCACGACTAACTGCCACCTTTCGATATTTTTCATCGCGCGACGACGCTACCAAAAATTTTCCTTTTTAACGACGAAAGTAACGTCCTTATTACACTTTTATTTGGCCTCACGAAGTGAAGAATTATATAGAAAATAAACGTGACAGCCAACGTCTATCTACCTGAATTCATATTAAAAAAAAAGTAAAGCAACGACAAATTAAGTTTAGAGAGAAATAACTGCGGAAGTCTTTGAATTGAAAAGAAACCTGATATAAGCGCGTGTAAATAGTATTTAAAAAAATGCATACAACAAATAGGCGCGCTTGTTTTCGCTTTTAGATATTTGCGTCTTGTTTTGACGTGCGCAGCCTCGCACTCACACACGTTTGGAATTTGACGTGTGCCAACATATATTCGACAACAACAAAATAAAAGCATTAGCATCAAAAGCAAAATGTCAAAGCTATTTTAAAAAGAAACCATAATATGTTGAAACGCGCAGTTTCTGATTTATGTCGAGCGACAAATCTATAGCATGTGCCGTGGTACCCCTAGCTTCCAGGCTGAAATATATCGACAGATGAAAAATTAAATCACACACACAGAACTAAAGAAAACTGTTTACAAAATATTTTTAGTAAGATCACAACGCATCCGGGAACCTTTCAGTTAAAATGCTTACATGCATATTGCGCGTGTATTTCAAAGCTCAAATGTGAATACAAAACGAATTCATTGATACAGAAGTGGGTGTCTAAACGGCCAATTAAAATGTCTAACATCCCTTATGCACGTGTACATAAAGGTAACCAAAACATTACATTTTCGTAGAGTTACGTGCGCGGCAAATGACAAGAAACAAGCGTTTGTTTGTTTGCGTTACTACCGAATATTGAAAAAAAAAAACTAACAGTTACGTTTTTATCTATAGATCAAACCGCCATATATAGAATGGCGTTTTATAAAAAAAAACGTCGCCACTTCTTTTTTTTTTTATTGGCTTTCTAAGCTCGTAAAGTTTTTTTGAAGCGTCTCGGAGTCCTTTTTCCGCCTCTTCCTTTTTGTTGCTACAGTTGAGTTGTGTGGCCAGCGGAGCTTCCGGCGCAGGTGTCTGGCAGCAGGCCAACTCTCTTGGACCGTGCCATGCTTCACTTTTCGAGGCTAAATCAGAGTTAGCTTCAGTAAGAACGAAATTCTGTCCGGATATTGATCGAACTGTGGAGGTTGCAAGAGGACGAAGGGCAGAGCAGCTTGCACATTTGTGACCCCGACGTGATGAAAAGGGCTCAGGCAGCGTTCGACAACCGCTAAGGTCAAAGTGGGCTGGCGTCTGGCAGACTGCAGCCTCCACAATTCGATCAATATCGAGGCAGGACGCTACCAGTCGACGAAGGGAGTCGGTTGACACGTGGGCTGAAGTTAGTCTGCTCCCCGCTAATTTCATCGACCGCGCTCTTACACCTGTTTGTCACCTCCAAGCTGCCAACAACTCCAGTATTCCCGTCTAGAGGAAGCGGTCCGTCCAAGTCAACCTCGGTTCGCTAAGGTCCTTCGTTGGACCGACGTCAGTCACGCTATACTGGTAGCGGACTTCCTATCCCACCTTTTCCACCTGAATGACGTCTCGGAAAAAGATCCTCGGCTCCACCACGCAGGCCTTTTCGTCACCGGTCGGACGTTCACACTCCACCCATTCACCTGTTACAATTCGCCAGACAATACCGTCCCCTTACGGGAACCGGCTGAGCGTCTGCCTTACGGTTCCTAAAACTCAGTAGGAAGTTCGAAGGGACCGATTTTGCACACCCGATTCGGTACGATGAGCATTCCGGTACGAGCTGCGCATATGAGAGTATTCTGTGGTAGCGCATGCGCAGTGCGTACCGGAGGGCCCGTCGTACCATGCTGGGCATCGGTGATCTCGCGTTCGAAATAATGGCGGTGCGTAGTGCACATATGGCAGACTTGATTCGCTATGACACGTCAACGGTACACAGCTCTTCATCCCTGAGCCACATGGCGGGCTCTCTCTTACCGCGTGATCTCAATCAGCGAGAGACTTTTGCGCCACACCTGCCCCCCGCCCCCCCCAGTGTTTCCTTTTTGCGCCCACCACTCGGCGCTGGAGTAGCGGCTACCACTAACATGTTACATATAGCGAAATCCGGCATAGTATGTCCGGTTCAGATGTGCGCGCTGAAATACGCCTTCTCAGAAATACCATGTCTTACTACTTTCGGCATAAGCTAAGCGCTCTGCAGCATGGTTTCTCGAAGGGTCGTTCGGTGGAAACGAACCTCTGTTTGTTCCTTCAATATTCTGTTCCTTTTGTTCTCACTCGCAGTCAGGTTGATACCGTCTACTTCGACATGTCCAAAGCTTTTGATAGAGTGAATCATAAATTGCTTTTGCATAAGCTCTCTCTGTATGGCGTTTCTCCCGTACTTACCGAGTAGTTTTCAGTCTTATCTTACTGATGGTAAAAGCAGTGTGCGAATTGGTGGCAGTTTTTCTGACACGTTTGTTCCTTCGTCCGGTGTCTCACAGGGGCTAACCTGGGGCCACTTTTGTTTCTTATATTCATTAATGATGTTGTATTGTGCGTAAAAAACTCGCATTTGTTGCTATTTGCAGATGATATGAAGTTATCTTTGAATGTACGATCAGTCGCTGACTGTGAACCTCTCTAAGACGATGTGTCACGAGTGCAGGAATGGTGTTCGTCAAACTTTTTGTTGATTAATCCCGATAAAACGAAAGTGCTATCAATGTGTAGAAGACGGGAGGCGATTTCTAACGACTATTTTCTTGATTCCATTGTTATATTACGTGTGTCAGTGGTTTGTGACCTTGGTGTTAATTTCGACAGTCATCTCTCTTTTTCTCATCATGTCTCTCAGATTGTGGGTTCAACTATAAGGTTGCTGGGCATGATCTCGCGACTAACCCGAGAGTTTTCAACCCCAATATGTATTATTCGTTTATTTTCTAGCCTTATTCGTTTCCCGGCTTGAGTTTGTAAGTGTTGTGTGTAATTCTATTACAATGACGGATGATTTACAGATTGAAAATGTTCAGAAGAGGTTTATTAGAATTGTTTACGACCGATAATTTCAACGTACGTGCTACTACGACTATGCCTGCATACTCGGAATCTCGGCTTACAAAAGTTATCAAGTCGAAGAACTGCAAGAGATTTACTACTGATGCACAAGATAATTCATGGCCGGATAGATAGGAGCTTGGTATGTTCTTTTAATTTTCATGTTCCGGTACGTTTCAGCCGACACGCATGCTTGTTTTATCCAGATTCACAGGAGAAGCTCTGTCCGAACCACCCGTATGCAGCTCTGTTTTATTGACATTTCATCGAAATCTTCTTTAGATGCTTTTACAGATTACATCTCTTTTAAACGTGAACTCGAAATTTCACTCTACGATTCATAGTCATGTAGCATTCCCGCATGTGCTTTGTTCACTGTACGCATGTGCCTCATACCAAGACTGACTTCAGTCAGTTCTGAGGCACGGAATAATAATAATAATAAATAAATAAATAAATACGGACAGAAATTGAGGGAGAGGAGGGGATGAGAGAGCGCATGTTTGAGCACCGAGCTCTGGTTTCAATGACTAGAACGCAGAGGCGAAAGCTGCATTTTTTTCTGCTCACTGTTCGAACGCGATGCAACAGTGAGTAGAGACAGAAGAAGCTGAGTTTTGCGTCTAGCCATTAAACATTCCAACCAGAGCTCGACGCTAGGACGTCCTCTGCTTCAGTTTCTATCAGTATGAACCGAAAATTCCTCAATATTTCCGAAAGTGAATGTCAATGTTATTTGAAACGTGAAATTACGCACACACGCACGACACACTCACACACACACACACACACACATACGCGAGTCAGACAAAAAGAAAATAGAACTAATGACGTCGATATAAGCCCGGGGAAAACGATGTTAAATTCTACGCTCTAAGAAACCTGGAGCGTCTGCTCTCCTTTAAAGCAATTGGGAGAGGCAATCGCTGCGATGTACGGAAGGAGCTGAGCGAATGATGGGGCTAATACAATTTGTAAACCTAAAAGAAAAGACTGCTCGCTCCGTGTGAACTGAGCGTGAAGTTTCACCGTGCCCCAGCTCGGACAGTTTCTTGGGGTCTACAGATATCATCAGGCCCGTCGTTCGGCGAACGCCCTCCGTAGATCGCTGTGATTGACTCTCCCAACTGCTTTGCGGCAAAGCAGGTGCTCCAGGTTCCTCCGAGTGTACGGTGTTTCTTTTCAGCATAAGTCCAGACGCAGCCGACGGTACCAGCTAATGGGGCCAATAGAGCGGCGTCAAAAAGTGCGAGTCACGTGGCCTTTTTCGTTTATGACGTCTCGTTAGCGACGATAGAACACGTACGGAACCACGACGAACACCAGGATGGTGCGCTGTCAGGTTAGTCCCTTCAGCGTGGTGTGCCTGGACTGACACGAAGTAAGCAAAAAATAAGGTTTTAATTTGATATAAAAAATTGGTGCATATATTTAACGGATGTTTAGAATGGTGTTTAGCCCCTTCGTACGCAACTTTCTTTTATGCTTGAAACGGCGGATATTAGTGAGTTTTAGTATTGCGTATACGAGCGAACCCAAGCCCTGTGCGTTTGCGTTGGCGTAGCGTGTTCCACACTGCGCGTGCGCGGAGCCCAAACTGCGGCCTTGGATTGGCGCATGGCGACTTCCCGCATGCGCAGCGTGGAGAACGCAACGTCAACGCAAACGCACAGCGCTTGCGTTTGCTCGTATACGCAATACAAAAACTCACTATTTATTTGGCGAGAACCGACTGAAACAAATTCGAGGTAATAACAATTTATAGACAGCTGAAAAACCATGGGGCGTGGCAACCCCGTGCATCTCATTATCGCTCCGTAGCCAGTCAGATTTTGGCATTGACCAATAGGAACAACGAAAAAAAACACGAAGAAAAGAGCGTCAGCGTAAAAGTAAGAAACCGCTGTTTTTCAACTTGTCAGTGGGGAGCGCAAGTTTCTTTCGCAGGGAGTCACATTCACGTCAGAGTGGCTTTCAATATTTGGCAGACCTCGAAGCAAGCTGCCTCAATTCGAGCCAATCAGAGCTCGGCCTTAATTATGACGTCACCACAACCCCTGCGAATGAAGCGGACGAAATCCTATCCACATTTTAACGACTCTTTCAACTTCCTGCCCAGTCACGTCGCATCATAAATTTTCGGTAGACTTTCTTTCAACCGAAGCCTATCGAATAGAAACGATACGAATACAACAACTTCTTGTTGCCACGTCTCAACAGACTTTTTATTGCCATATTTCGATAGGATATCTATAGACTAGACTGGATAGAAAAATAAGGTGGAGTGCGAAAAACCACCTCTTACCTAGTTGAAGCCGCCTTCCGGAGGCTGCTTTTTTCGACTGTCTCAAATAATAAAAGCCTATTACGAGGCTTTATAGTTGGAGATACAGTTCACCAACTCTTTTAAACCACATTTCGTGTAAATTAGTGTCGCAAAAAAGCAACGTACTTGTAATATTTTTATCTTCTGGGACGACCCTCGTTCATAGGTAAGGTATGTATAGCGGTGAAGCGGTCAACACAGCTGGTTTGCTAGTGATGTGAGTGCCAATAAAAAACAAATACTAGTGTTACGAGCGCTCAGTAGCGTGTGTATTTCTGATGTTGGCGTATGCCCCAGCGGCAGGTTGCGAGTGTATGTTTCTCTTGAAGTATTATAATAAACCTAAATCAATGTTCAGGATTAATATTTGTTTTCGCCAAAAACTGACCTATAGTAGTTAAAAAGGGGTAGAAGAGTTATATGAATTTCTATTTGTTTTCTATACAATTTGTATACAATATTTACCCAATTTCTATACATTAGGTTACCTAGAAAGACTACAAAGAAAGCGGCCAAAAAGCTATAGACAGTGGATAAAAATAGATACATTTTCTTTAGAAAATGTATAGCCTCTTTATACACTATTTCATATAGAATTTTTTTTGGAAAGTTGATAACGACATTTGTAAGGGAACACCACCGTATAAAAAGAAAAGTTCGTTATACGCTTGGTTTCAGGAGTCGAGAAGTGTTCGCCGTAAAACGAAGTTCCACCAGAGAAAACAATGACTTTTGCGATGTTGTTGTTCTTTGTGTTTGTAGAGCTGTTCTATTGGAGTCGGCAAAAGATTTCCTCGAATTGTCCGAGTCTTGAAACTCGGTGAGCCGTACATCGGCTTCGTGGGTCGTGCCACATCTGTGATGCCATGAAACGCGGAGCTCAGGAACATGCCGAGTTACCGAGAACATTACGAGTACACTTTTTGATACACTTAATGGTACAATATACTTCTCGTATACATTAAAAATGCATTTTAAATGTACAAACTTTTCACAAAATGATATGTCCACGAAACAAAAATTACGGTTTGTGATTTAGACATTTCGGATTGCCATTATTTATAAAAAGTATAAAAGAATACTAATTAGAGTTAGGGAGGCGACGCAGAAACGTCGGGGTGTGCATAAAGGAAACTACAACTTTTTTTGTTTGTAGATATAAGTTGTACCTTCTAAAAATGTTTTAATGCGAAATAATTTGTTCATACCTTATTCACTAACGTGTGCCTAATCTTGTTCATACATTTTATTCATTCAATCCGAAGATGCTGCCAAGAAGAGAATAAGCGATTCAAAACTTCTCAACTTTGTAAACATTAATAGAACAACGTTACCTTCTTACCTTATCGATAAGAGACACAGATGCTTGCCACTACGTCTACTTCATTATGGCAGCACATACATTTTCTTGGTTTTGTGAAAAAAAAAGAATCTCATCACAGACGTGCTGAGTGCATATTCATCACACACCAAATCCAATTTAAAACTTCCTGAAGTCTGCACCGGCTTTGCCGTAGCCCATTAGCTCAGACATTGCAAATACATTTTTACATCTAGCCACCAAACTCCGGTCAAACACGGGCGAGGTTCCACAAAAAACAACAACACAAAATTGCAACATAAGGATACATTACTATACAAACGACTCGTCGCAAACATTACTGATCCCCTAAAGGCTAACACTCTTCTGAGAAGGACACACAGAAACAAACGAACACAACAAAGAAACGCGCACACAGAGAAAGAAGTACATACACACGTCACGCTCCAACGTCTCCCAGACACTCAACGAAAACAGAGTTCAACCCAGCACACGGGAACACACGCATGGAAAGATAGCCCCGAGAAATTCCCGAAAGTAAAACAAAAATCATTGAAAAAAAAAACTGGAAGTCCCAAGGCAAAGATGTGAGCTAGGTATAGGGGGGGGGGGGGTCGAGTACGCGGGAGAATATGCAAATGACGCCGTTGCGAATTAGGCGAGACAAGGTCTTCGCGGATGGTCGGACTGCCTTCCTCGGAGTCGAGCGGAAGCTTCGGTACGTGACTCTGCATTCCCTTCTTGGGATGTAGTAGAAGAATGGGCATCGACGTGCCTCGTTCCAGGCAGCAGTCGGAAGCAAAGAACACGGATTACAAAGTTTCGGCGCTCGGCCGAGGAGCTCCTAGGAAAGAACCGCCATTGAAGCAAAAGACTGCCACGATCTACTCCGCCCGCCTACATTCTTTGCCCTATAGACTCAAAAGCAAAAACGTTAGAAATTGGCAAATTTTTTAAACGTAATGAGTTTAAAGGTTAGAATATTTTCAAACCCTTAAACGCTTTCGGTTCGATCTTCCAGCTTCAAGTTCTAAAAGAAGTTCGAGGCACATGTACTACCAAATGGTTACGCTTTATGATTGGCACCTGCTTGCCCACGTGCCGTGACATGCTAAAAAAAAGAAAAACATAAGCGCTCTTAATTACCATTCGAACTTTATTTGCAGAGCCCTCAACTGCCAATTCACGATTCCAAACTAAGATTGATAACCTTCACGAAGAGTCCAAGATCAACCGACAACACGGATGAAGTTAAAAAGAACGTGTAATGACTACACACATAGTATTTTCAGTTTTTGTCGGTTTTCAAAAACACACCAGGTGCACACTTTATCAGAATATCATAATGAATTTAAGAATACAGCGATACTCCAACCGCTACCGAATAAACTCGAAGTGAGAAGAGAACCCGACGAACAATACGAGCCAGTACAAAGTTCTTTCGACGCTAAATCATAAAAAACACGTTCTTCTTTTTCTTTTTTTATGAGAAGGAGGTTTTTGGTTGTTGATGACTAAATTGCTTATTCCAATTTTATTTTTTAATTTTCTTGCCACGCATAAGTAAACTACAAGCGAATCCAAATCCCAGAATCCACGAAACAAATTGACTGCGTGGCGCGTGTCCACACGTCTAAATCCAAGCGGCATCCGCCTATTGCACCGGGGCAATGACAAATTGAGCAGATACGGAAGAAAACAATGATCCCACCGCACCATTCTTGCTTTTCCTCAAGTCGAAACGAAAAAAAAAACATTCGTGTAGGCCAGTATTAGTCTTTTTTCGCTCGTTCAAAGTCATTTCTAGGCAAACAAGTCAAGACCGTTGGTGCACACACGCACGAACACACACAATGCCACGTATAGGCGCGCTCACGCACACACGCCCACCCCCCCACGCACACACACACACACGCACGCACGCTCAAACGCAGAGACCAGCTTTCATTTTCACGTCGGCATCAGACCGACCGCAAGAAGCTTGCTCCCATCCTTCGGCGTCTTCTGGCCCGTCTTCACACTTTGAACTTCTGCCCGTGTGTCTATGGCGTTGCTGCGCTCGATTCTGTTTTAACCTTGTTTTCAACCATCCTGAGCAACTGCTTCCGTTGTAAGGGGTAGCGTAAAAAAACACACAAGAAGAACAAACGACAAACGGGAGAGAGGGGGCGATTCGGGGGGGGGGGGGGGGTTGGATCTTCCATCTCACGCCATTATTTCTGCCGCAAACCTCGTTTCCAAGCTCCCCTTTCGGGGGAGTAAAAGCAGAGGTGAGAAAGAGGGGAGGGGGGGATCCCAATTTTTGAAACCCAATTCTTTAGTTGGTTGACGCAAGCGTGCCTTGCTGCCCGTTGTCTCTGCTGCGGTTTGGAGTTGATGCGGCCGCGTTCGCCCGTTCCAAATGTCGGAACAATCGTCGATTCCCCTTTTGAGTCCCTCCATCCACCGCGACCCCTTCCTTCCGCGCTTCGCTGCTTTGTTTCTTGGGACGCTGAGACAATGCAGAATCTGACAAAGGCAAACTGGCGTTAAATGGAAGCGGTTATTGGACAATCAAAGACGAACACAAGACAAAGGGAACAAATCTGCATGCGCATTAGTCCATCTGAAAAAAAAAAGACCGGACAAAAGGAAGAAAAACAACAAGAGGGTAGAAATAGAAATGTCGCCAGTATAAATTGTGAATTTTTCGCTCTTTTGTTATCTTTTTCTTCGTTTTGTCTACTTTTTTGATTGTGTTATATTAAAAAAAAATAGGAACAAAACTGACTATCTGTGTGGCTCCCAGATGGGAAGGTGGCCAAAGGCTTCGATTTAAGAATAAGACAATGGTAACAAAAGTTCTTGGCTTGCGATTGGATTTTGACCTTATTGCCGTCTAGTTCAATCACTCAATTGCTGTCTTTTTGTTGGTCTACGGAAACGTGTCTCTGTATTTTGTTCCTCTGATACAACTACCCGCTCGCCAAATGTTTCGACATGGGGTAGTCGGCTCATTGGATCGTCAGCCTTCAGACACGAATGCGCTTCTTTCGCTAATCACCTTAGTATTGAGTAGGTTTTGAAACCTCTTTAGAACATAAACAGTCACCAGAATATTTCACTCGCAAGTATGCCCGTTTCCTTTATTTGCAATAGAGGTAGATGACTTGTGACCAAGTTTTTCCCAATGTTGTACATCGCGCAATATGGTTGGAAAATGCAGGTCTTAGACGCTTCTGCGGGTTTTACTCGGAATTGTTATTGAAGAACGCCAAATTTTACCGACTAAGTCGCCTCGGACGAGCTTATCCTAGAACACTTGAAAGTTTGTTGATACCGCAGTAGTTATGCGAGAAACACAGGAACTTAAACCAGTGATCACATGTTTGCGCTTACTAAACGTGAAATACGTAAAACATGACGTCTTTTACGTGGTGAGATTGGTGTGCTGCTTTGTGTCTAAATAAAGCTACGAGCATTAAAACAATAATTTTCCAGAATTGATATTGTTGTAACACTTTCCAAAAATGCTCCCGTATGAAAAATAAAGTACTGTGACGTTTGACGAACCTACGAACTACTTTTTCTTTGCATTGTTACGAATACTTTAAACGAATACTAATTTGTATTGCCAATTGATCCGAAAATCTAGGTATAAATAACATTCAACAAAAATACTTATTTGAAACACGCTATAATTTATAGGCAAAATGCAAGCATATCTTTATAAACCCAAGCGGTTTACACAACCAAAGCGGGGAAACTGAATTAGGTTTGAGGTCACGCGACGTCAAATTTTCCCGCTAAATCTAGCGGAGAAACTGAATTTGTTCATAGGTGACTTGACACCAAGTCATGTGACGTCACTTTCTCCACTAAATTTAGCGGGAAAACTAAACTGGTGTTGAGGTCACGTGACGTCAATTTTCCTGCTAAATTTAGTGTGGTTACGCCGACGCCGACGCCGCGAAACACGGAAACGGGCGCCTAAGACCTGTGCTCTAAAAGCAACAACTTCCCCAACAAAATATGCGAATGAGAGTCATATTGTTTTCTGAATATTCGGGTAGAACACAATACACAATAACAACAATAAATGAATAAGTAAAAAAATGAATAGAAACTATAGATATCTGCAAGTATACCTGGTATACTATAATTAATATAGATGTAAATTTGTTCAACGATTCATAAAATAAACCAAGATCAATCAATGGTCGACGTTAAGTTATAATTGTTCTGCCTCCTGTCGTCTCTCTGAAAACATTTTTCTTCCGCCTCCGCGAAACAGAAGATTAGACATAACTGGGAAGCGTCCTTCATGTCGGTCTCCCGTAGAGCTAGATCGAACCAAACGTGAAACATCGTATACATATACAAACACAAATAAAAACATCAATGCGTGAGATAAATAAACGAAAAAAGGATAACTCAAGAACTACGTAATAATCGACGTGTAGGCACGTCAATATTGAAAAATAAAAACATTAACACATAAAACAAGGAAAATAATTTAGCAAACAAGAATTATCACGAACGAAAAAAGAAAACCGAGGGAGAGTAGAATATCAACGTCGACACTGACAGTGACACCGTAGCCAGGAAAAAGAAACCCAAAAAATCAGATGTAAGACCCGCTCCCCCTCCCCCCTCCCCAAAAGAAAAAAAAAAAAAAAAATTAAACGGACAAGTAGCTTTCTGAGCTCGCAAGCCCTGAGTCGGCAAGTCAGCTATCCTAGGCTTCCGGGGTCCAAGATTAATGCCGCAATTTGTCACCGCTAGGGAGCCATCAGAAAAAAACACTCCCATAGATAAAGCAAAGTAAAACGACACAGCTCGCAAAACGATGACTACGAACACTTCGAGGACTAACAAAGTAAGAGCAAAACTCCGACCGGAAGAAAAAAGAAGTACGAGACAAACATATAGTATCTTTGCTCCTTCGCCTCTCCAGTTCCTCGTCTTCTTTTACATCTCTCACTCTCTTTAACATCCCTTCCCGTCTTCCGTTTTCTTCGTTTATGTAATACAAAATAGAAGAAAAAAAAAGATGGGCCTCCTAATGATAAAATAGTGATAAGGCGGGGGAAGTGCCAAAAACCTGGAGGCTGCGAATTTCTCTTTCAACTTTCCTCGGACGACTACGATCTCGCTGCGGGAAAACGAACGACCTCTAACAATATAAAAAGCCTTCCGTGCCTCCCTTCTTACGATGTCCCGAATTTGAATGAATGTTCCCGTCACGCCTATCTATCCCTTTCCAGCTTTTCTGTCCTATTTTTCTTTCCAACCTCAGAGAATAGATATACTAGCCACTTCGGTTTTAGCTTCAAGCTCTCAGCTCCTATGTTCTTACGACTTTCTAGAGCGTTCTAAAATCCCATACTTAAAAAAAAAAATCTCCTTTACGGTCAAGGAAGAGCAGTCTCGGTCATCTACCTCTTCAAATTGATTTTTTTTTGTCCTCTGCGGATCATTGAATTCTAGTCTGTCTACCCCGTGGTGACAAATAGATATCAAGGTGTGTCACCAGAAGGAAAGAAGAAGCAAAATATTTTCAGTTATTTGTTTTTTATTGAGTTCCGTCAATTTTGTTTTCGGTGTCCGCCAGTTATTATAAGGCTTCAGTGCTTCGTTAAATTGCCAAGACCTGTCGTCATGCAGTTTTTCTTTTAGTTCTTTTTAGATCGATTGAGCGGAGTCATTTTTTATTTATCCGGTCGTTTAGAACCGCTGCAGCTGTTCGAATCTAGTAAAAATAAAATGATGATTCATTGAGAAAAAGATTCAAAGACAAAGTTTCTTTTGAGGATTTTGCATGAGATGATCGGTGGTGAGATTATTGAATAGAAACAAAAACCATGATCCATTTTCTATACAGACACAAAAAAAGGCATTTACCTTTCCTTTTTTTTTCTTTTTGATTCTGCCTGCGTTTATAAGGGGTGGTTTCTGGAACTTGTATTAGTTAACTAAATGAAACATTATGACATGCCTGATTTTCCAGTTATACTATGATACCTGTGACCACGTCTTCGACTGTTATATCACGTCTCCGGCAGTCAGAAGTTAAGACGCCGTAACGACAGCGACACTCGTGTTCGGTTTTTTTTTTTCGCCAGAATTTCTACGATCAACTGCCAGGATCGCGGCATGCAACAACATGATACTCCGGCTTCTGTGACATCAAGTGTTGCCACTTCGGGGACAACTTTTGATGTACGGGCGGGATATGACTATAAGCACACCAGTGGGAGACACGCTCCAGGCACCATAGTTGAGAGTGATTTGAACTGTCGTTTCAAAGCAGATAGTGAACATCCTTCTTCCTGACAACCTAACAACCTGGCAATCTAACAGAATCAGACACATCACACGATCATTCGTGTCTGCATCGAACAGCGTGTCCTTGGTACGATGCATGAGCAGAAAAACAGCGGCTAAAAGATGCAGTACGCACGATCGACTGAAAACATGTGATGATAACCCACGTTAAAAGTACTTGTCGTTGTGCTGGTTGGTGGTGAACGTTTTGAACCATGGTTAAAAGCGCCCGTGGTTGTCTTCTCTCTTGTGTTCGTCTTTGTATCGCTTTTAACCGTGGTTCAAGATCCACGTTCAAGGTCGGACGTAGTAGAAACTTTTCGTATACCCTGTTTCCCCGACCGCCGTGGTCTCCGCCACGAACATTCCACTACTGCGCATGCGCGCCACTAGCCCTGTCTGCAGTGTCCCAGGTCTCGTAGAGGGCTTCGGAGAGCGTTACGGCACAGCGGAAACGATCCACGAAAGCTACCTGTTATAGGATTGCGAGAGATGCAAAGAGCCGGTCGCAAATCGGTCAAGCCAGTTACTCACTTCGCTTCAGGGAAGCCTGACTTCGGCATAGTTCGCGCTTTCATCTTGCAGTTGACCTTATACTTCGCCCCATAAAAACTAGCATCTACGTTGTTTTATTATGTTTTATTTATTAATTCAACCGCCGAAGTTGCGAACAATGGGCTAATAAAAAAAGAACACTCCGGCGTTAAAAACAAACATTCTATGAATATACCCTTGACCATAATCGTGTCGATAAAATATTATGATATCTTCACCCTCATTCGTGAAAGGAATGCGGCAACAAATGTATGATAAGTTCCGTTCATTCTTGTTCACACCGCCTTTTATTACGTAGTGTCTTTTTAGTGTTTCGTTTCATTTTAGCCCCACACTATACAAAATATGGTAACGTATTGGGCCGTATCCAACACATTGGAGCCATTATTCAGCATTCATTAAATTTTTAACTGTAGCGGCCACACAAGCTATAATAGCTGGTCGACCTTCATGAATTGTGCGTGAATTTTTGAACGCGATCTATAAAATATGGGCTGAAACGTATCTATACCTAAATACTCGCAACGGGGTTGTTGAACTATGGGTATTGAAATAAAACGTTAGAAGGGAAAAGTCATAATCTCTCGCCATTCTCTCCCTCTAAAACTGTACTTGACGTCTTTCTTATTCATGCTCCGTGTGAAAATAGCTCACTAGACCAAGTTGTAAAATATACAAAAGGAAAGAATCAATTCACCTCTAACATGGTCCAGACATTTTATCGCACACAGTCCACAAAAAAAAATCCGCTAAAAGCATTAAAAAGATAGCATGAACAGTGCATGTACCTGAACACCGGGGAGGAAACGGAAAAAAAAGATAAGTAAAGAAATCAAGAGACAATGAAGAGAAGGGCAAATTCTAAGTAAACTCCTCAGAATGCAGAAAATAAATATTCATTAATTATTTTTCACTTTGTTTTTTGTAAAATGGTAATCGTAAATATGCTACAACACAAAATGTAACACAAGAAATGCTTTAAAGCAGTGACATGTTCCTAGATATGCTATCAAGAATCGTTAACAGACCGAATTGTCTTGTGCAAACAGGTGATGTGCGAGTACTGTGCACTTGAACGACACCCCTCGGTTGCCTAGATACCGATCTCTTGCAAGATAAAAAAAAAACAAAAAAAACATTACCGGTTGGCTGAAACGTATTACCCAGACGCGGTAGCGACTGGCAAGTCAAGATGCCGCCAGGTAGTTAACCAAGTAGCCGTAGGATAAGAAAACAAAATTGCCGAAAAAACTGAACTATTTTATGGTGGTATTAACTTTGGAAGTCATCATGTCTATGAGAACCTAAGGGTGGGATAATATCGCCGTGTTAGTTTTTATGTGCGTACGCCTGAGTGTACGTGTCGGTTTTTTTCTCAGCTTGTTAGTGCGTGCGTTTGACAATTCGGGCGCATTTGAACAAACGAAAAACACACAAATATTTTAAACACAAATTCATATTGTTTTAGGGTACCTTTGTGCGAAAGGGCATTCCTGCGCTGAAGGATAAAGCGGGAGGTAACATAATATAAAACGTTCTCCTAATTGTTTAGACAGATTACTCTTATTTGCTCTCCCCGATGCACGCTACAGGATCTGTCAGTTCTTAAACCATAAACGTGCTAAGGCCGCATTAGCCATAGCGCAAAAAACATACAAAGATAATCTGCAAGGATGGCTTCTCAAAGTCAACATTACGTCCATTACCGTCATCTTGTAGAAACATTGTTTGTTGCTTTCACGAGCTTTGCAAACTGGGTACCTGATAACAGATTTGTGAGCAAACGGTACGTACACTGAAGATGATTGCTCACGACAGCCGAGAGAGGATGCCGTTGCCAACTTTGGTTACTTCTCTGACTTTATCTCCACTCTTGGTGTCTCTTTTCCCTTTCACTTGCGTGAAGTGGTAAGCAAGCAAGACGGCGCACAGTGGGCCCTTATGACGCGGGAACAATGCCAATACCAAAGACAGTCTACGGTCTGAGGCGTGCCTCGTATGAAGGTCACATTGGTCTTCCAAACACTGTATGTAGACATGTTCGAAGCATACATGAAGTGAACATGACATGCTTAATATGTTTTCGTATATATTTCTCTTATCATGTCTGCAGCGAAAACCAAGTTTTTTTTCATGATACAGGAGGTGAAGAAACTGAATTTCTCCTTCTCTCTCTCTCGCTTGAGGTGCCATGCACGCACGAATAGAACAAAACGACGAGAAAGTAAGAAGGAAATGAAATACGTTAACCTGGCTTCCACATCAGGCTGTCGCACTTTACTCGAGAGGAGAAAGAAATATCAAGGAAGAGGCGAAAACGTGTGCCACTTCTTCAAAACGCCTCAAACCGCGCACGGTTTTAACTAAGCACAATGGTTCCTTGACTTAATTTGGAGTTCGCGCTATTTTTGAATAACGCGAATTTTTCTCAGGGTCGATGGACGGTGTTTAGGGCTAATAATTATCCTGAATCGCAAACACTGCAATCACGTAACCTAAAAAAAAAGAGGGTGATTTGCTGAATGCATGCTTTCGTAATTTCAAATACGCTCAAGATTGTTTCGCAAAAAAACATATTTCTTCCTCCCAGCTCCCAACATATTGACGCATCTTTACTAGCTAATTTTTAATTCTGTATTTTGTACTTGTTTTGTACGAATACTTCCGTGCCTCGAATGTGATCATGTATTCTTTCGTTTCGTACTTTCGTTTCGTACTTGATTATAATGTTTTTCTGGAAGTGCACCAATCTAAACAGCATTGTGATTGTTTTTGCGTACATTAAGGAAAAGTTGATATCATTAATAAAAATCTTAAAGTTTGCTGCGCTGACAGAACACCAAAATGCAAAAAAAAGTAATGCGTCACTAATTACCGGTAGAGTGATTACGGGGTAATCGTAGTGATAAGATGGAGAGGCGAACTCCCTTTTGTTGCTGTTGTTACTTCTGTGAACTGCGCCTGCGCCGTTTCAGATGACCTCATTAAAGAAGTCTGTTCGAAGCACAGCACAGGGCTCAGACGCTCGCTGGAGCAGCCTTCCTTTTTCTCTTCCTTATTGAGAACCCGGAGAGACTCGAATATTGGGCACTTAAAACGTTGCTCCGAGCCTGCCGTGTTTACCGAGGTGGGTTCGCTAATTCCGTATATACAACTGCTTACGCCTACGGCAGTCGTTGACGCATGGGAGGTGTTATCGCTAAGGTTATGCAGTTGTATACACCAACTCATGTTTTGCAAACAAACCGAAGCGCCCCCGCTGACGCCACCGGCGCCGCGCACGCGCGATGGAGGGTGGGCAAGATAAGAAGCTCGCCATCGTTCATAAGCAAATCATTGAAATGCGTTGTTGTAGGCGTCGGTGTGAGTCCCCGTGCTCTTTTTCGCGTTAGAATTGTTTATTCTACGTCTTCCTAAGGATGTCCGACTACTTGCCGGAACAGCGCTCCTCCCATAGCCGAAGATGACCTCGGTGTGTTCGATTTTTGACTTCTTTTTTAATAGAAAAGTCAGCCGCGCATCGTTAAGATTTATAGATTTTAGAATGCTTAGAGCGGACAGAATGATTTATCTCCATATTTAGGCAATCTCAAAAAACCTCATCAGGGCACCTTTACATCCCACAAGCTTTTTTTCGTAATATCTCTAGGGCGCAAATATTTTAGACAGGTTTCAAAATGTAGTGTGTTAAATTAGGAGTAGAAAAGCTCTTAACCGTATTGTAAAATACGTAGGGTTGAAATAAACAGCTGCACCTATATTTGTTTCCGTGGAAAAGCCGTTGTTTTCCAAAAGTCGCACCCATCGCGATAAAAAAGGCTGAATAGCAAAGTAAAATTATAGGTTTTTCAATTTTATTAAGTAGGGACTTAATATTTATGTTTTTATTGGTAGGAGAATACTGCACGCCTTTTATTTGACCTATAAAAGAGAACATGACAAAATTCAAGAGAAGTTGCTATACAAGAAACATGTGTTCAACACAGGATTACAATCAGAAAACGAAAAAATGCTACGAATGTGTCGAAGGTATTAAATCTAGCACACACAAATCGCCATTCACACGTGCTACAAAACGCCCCGTTTTCCTTTGAAGTCGACCCTCTCTCGCGCTTTCGTTCGTTGACCGGACCTTCCCCGTTTGTACCTTACTTTTGACCCTCACGGTATCCTTTTCTCCCCATCCGGTTGTCATTTGCTGCTGTGCCCTTTTCGCGTATGTACTCTCTTTCTTTATATTCTTCTGGCGTCATGTTTCGACAACCATGGCGTTATTCTCCTTCATTTTCCTTAGTTTTCTCGTAGTCTGACGGAGGGCGTGCGCCCGAAACTTCACTGGTTTCCTCTCCCCTTTTTTTTGCACTTTTCTTTTTGTTTTGTACCTTCCTTTACAGGACGGCAGCACCCCACTCTTTGATATTGGATATCCGCAAGCTGATACACGACAAGAAACATTATCCAGGTACTATTTAAAGTGGTGCCGCAACAATGTTGCGTACAAATATTTCTCAGTTTACAAGCTCCTGGCGCTTGTGGGACCCAAGTACAATAGCCCGCAACGCCACTGGACAAGAAGTTTCTTTGTCGCCGCGTGAGTTCAAGAATGAAAGCGAACTTATATCTTTCAGTCTTTTTTCTTTTTCGCAAAAGTTGTTGACGAAGTTGTGGGACCTCATTGTTGGCGTTGTGAACAAAGCGATCCCCACGATTTTGTCGTCACGCTTTACGATCCTCACTGTGACGACATTTTAATGCGGATCATACGGTGGACACGGGCACTGCGTCAACTTGCCAACCCCAGCGTGTGGCTATGATACAACATGTAAGGCAAATAATGGGCTCCAAATTACGCGGCCGCTTGTTCTGGCTACGGGGTGAGCGCTGCTCGCTTTTCTCTATCTTTTGCAGTGAGTGCCATTGCTTAGAAAGATAGAGAGAGAAAAAAAAAAAAGCTAACGAGTGTTTTATGGATTATCAATGTCAAGAAATAAGTACAAGCGGTATTTACTGAAAGTGCCAACATTGTTGAATCGCACCTTTAAAACAGAGCAGTCCATAGACCTCTCCGGAGAAACGCCTCAGGGCGCGTTCAATACAGTCTTTTGTATTTCGCGCGAAATTGCTTTGACTGGTCGCGGTCGCGAGCGCGCTCAGGCTGGATCGTTTTTCAGCACGTGTGCATTGCGATTTTTGTGAAGAATGGAATCATCAAAAAGCAAATGCAAGCATTTCGTCCCGGCTGGTGAGACATCCTTTGCTGACGTTATAGTCAGCATTCGGCCAACTGTGGTGGGCCAACCACAGCGACACTTTCGATCGCTCACGTCGTCAATACTCCGTTCACCCTTAAAGGGATTCTTAACCAATCGATATCAGTGTCCGTAATAAGTGGCGCATATTCGTTTCCGCCGGTGAGCGCGAGCACACACAACATAATCGACGTCACAGTCCTCCATTCACGCTTAAGATGACAGTGAAATGTCTGGGCTAAGGGGAAAAAGAGAATAAAGACAGGCTTTTCATCTCCCACAGTGGGGTCTGGTGTAAAGGTAAGCAATTACTTGGTCTAACAAGCATGAAGCTTTCACTTCTGAGAATGAAAAGCCTGTTTTTATTCTCCTTTGGCCCGGATACCCTACATTTCACTGTCATCTTAGGCGTGAGTGGGGCCTATGATCGGCAATGACATTGGCGGCTACTGGCTCGTGGATGGATCGTGCGCCACTTATTATGGGTACTAAAATGTTTGATTTAGTATCCCTTTAAGGGGTTACGGACACGAAATGATGTAAGCGCGAGCTCTCTACTTCTCAAGCCCAAAATCGGCCAGCGTGAAGCGCATTGCATATCGCGCGGTCGTGACGTCAATAGTTCCCCCACTGCCAAGGGTACTGTAGTTGCGAGCGCTGCCGCTTGGAGTTGTTCAACGCGTCACAATCTCGCCTAGTAGCAATACCTAGAGCCACTAAATGAGTTGCGCTTAGAGTATCGGCACCCCGTTCCCCGACATTGTTGTAGGCGCCGCCATTTTGGTGCTTGTGAAGAGCAGACGCAACTGATGATCGTCATGATTCAAAAGTGCGACTTTCTCAGCATGAGATTCGGTGTTAGAAAGCTCTAGTAATATGGCTTTGCTTTGTCGCAAACTGTTTAAACATTTGGGGAGGACAGAAAAGCGCTGGCGTCGACTTTCCGGGAAGATCTCCCAAAGTTGACGGGACGGTTTCGGCTCGGTCTTGGGCGCTCCGTGGACCCTGCGCTGCCGACAAATGTGCGAGCTGAAGATGACCAACTCCGCGGAAAACAGCGCAAACATAGACGGGACGCGAAGTAGAAAGTGTCCACCTTCTACTTTGTGTCCCGTCTGTTTTGCGCTGGTTTTCACTATGTCGTTCAATGAACCAGCCCAGCATGCTACCCTGTTATGACCAACGTGAACCGGCTGTGCCAGTTGGAGATGCGCGCCGTGAGTTTGACCACAACCAACGCTACGACCCGATGGGGTCGGTCAAGCAGCACCAAAATTGCGTTTGTTGTCCAATCCCACTGAATGCAACAAGATCCTGGTATTTTTTGTGGTGTGATCGGTTTAGTCGGTTACAGCAACCACAGAAAGACGACGATCACCGTGACGATGCAAGTTTGGCGCTGCTTGATTAACTCCATCGAATCGTAGCGTTGTCTTTGGTCCAAATCGGTGTAAAACGGTGAATATGGCTTTGCAAGTCCGTCTGCTCTTTGCGCACCTCTGCGTTTGTTTTTCCTCCAATGACACTGGGTGATTTGTTTTTACCCCAGACCTTTGGCTGCCTCGTCATCACGCGTTCCGTACGCGTTCTCTGTGTTGCCTTTCGATTGGCACCATCCTCCACGCGTTCCGGTGCGCCAAAGACGCATTTTGGAACACTTGTTCGCCGTATAGAGTCACGTCTAAAGCCAGGAGCGCGGGCTAGCTCGCGCTTTAACATCGGCTGCAAGTTTTAGCTTGAGGGTGAACGAAGTATGAGTCAGGGTTTTGTGTATTGAAGGTAATTTTTTACCCATAAATTTGGTCTTTGTTTTTCGGTATAAACTCATCGAGTCAAAGAAAACAGGGTTTGATCGTGGCTTACACCAAAGAAAAATAGGACAAGAACACGAAATTACCCATCTTGGACAGAACATATGCAAAATCACAAATGCTTGAGAAACGTCCCCCTATTAATAAAACAAAATATGAAAAGGCCGCTCAGAAAGTACAGTGTTCGCTATGTTCCGGTATAGGCTGTACTAGGAGGGAGGCGTGAAAAGCGCGGCCCTTTCCCGTAGGGCGGTGTGGGCCCTCCACGTGCATTGATGCAATAGGGGTGAATTCGGCGCTGTACACAGCGCGACACTCTTAGCGCGAACAAGCGATCGCCGGTTTTTCCAGCTTTTCTCTTTGAAACCAAGGGATGTCATCCAACTTATTATTGCTACGAAGAGAGCTCATTTAGTTCTATACCGTAAGCGATAAAATTTCATGCTCGCTAATATTATTTAGAAGTAAAATGCGAAAATGCGCCGATGTCGTGTTCGAACGCCTTATCCGTGGCCTTCTAAAACATCTTATCCGTGGCTCCTGAAGCTATCAGGCTTACTGTCGCATCGGTGATTACTCGCCTTTCTCGTTATAATATGCCATGCCTCCCCCGAAAAAAAAAAAAAAACGCAACGCTCGTGTTTTGTGCCGGGTGTGCGACGGAGGATACAAGGCGTCTGGGGCTGAGATAACCCTTTTTTCGAGCACCGAGAAACCCCGACGCGACGCATTTCGGAAGTGGGCCCCCGCGATCCCAAGAGCGGACGAGCCACCACCGTACGCAAAAGGCATTTCGACGACAGGTGGGTACATCTTTAAACCGTTAAGACACTCAAGGCTGTCGTTAATCCTTTATGTAATCCGCTTGCTTAGAAAGCGGGCAGATGAGGGCTCACTTTCCAAGCAGGCTCCTGTGTGCCTGCTCGAAAATTTAAAGCGCTTCCAGCTTGAAGTTGACGGCATCTGCTTTATACTGCTGTATAGCGGAATCTCCTTAAGTGTGCTGAGCATTCGGACGTAGGGACTCCTGGTCCCCAGTTGGCGGATTGGAATATCGGGGTCATGTAACCGAGGTACGGTTGGACGTTAAAAAGTCAACAGGGCCTCGGGCAGCTGCCGAGCGTAGGCTGCAGTGAACATTCAGGGTCATAGTCAAAGGCAGAAATTAAAGAGGTGATAAAAATTATATAAATAATTATAGACCAGTTTTTATAGGCCTGTTTTTTCAGAGGGGCTAGAAACACTTATTCACGTATGACCCTCAAACGTTTTCGAGAAGCATCTTTTAATTACCAAATCCCAGTTTAGATTTCAAAAGCATCGTTTCATTGAGCTTGCCTTACTAGAAGAAAAAGAATTCATCTTACGTAATCCAGAAGATATAAAACTAGTTTTGGGAGTTTATATTGACTTTACTAAAACTTTTGATTCTTTGAACCACAGGCTCTTTTTACAGACACTTGAATGTTATGGAGTACATGGGCAAGCCCTGCTTTTATTGCAATCATATCTCGAAAATCGTAAACAATATTTGTGCTGTAATAATTTTTCATCCAGTATGAAAACCGATAGTCCCTGGAGTATTACAAGGAAGTATCTTAGGTCCTTTTCATTTTAACGCATATGTAAACGACATTGTGAATATTGACGAAACAGCGAAATTGCTAATATATGTTGATGATACAACACTTGTGTATGCAGCGGGCGATCCTGAGGAGCTTGTGTCAAAAGTAAACTTATTGTTAGGCCAGATATCGGTGCGGCACAGAAAAGAACCCTTTAAAAGTAAGCACAAGTAAAACTAAAGCCGTACTATTTCGATCTGAGCATAAAATTTTCCCTCCATATAAGCACCATTACTTTAAATTTGGTAAATATGAAATTAACTGATAATAGACCCTTTACGAAAGTCAGCGCCTCTGGTGTCGGTTGCGCGAACTTGACAAAATCCGCCATTACTGCGTCAAGCATCGAGGGGGTTGAACCTGAACCATTCCGCTGAGTTCGGCAGTGGTGATAGCGTTTGACATGCCAACCCATTGCTGCGTCCCTCAATGCACCCAAAGAGGGCCAAAAGATAAAAAACAACACAAGTTGAGTCTTTTTTTTTTTTTCACGTTAAAAACACCAGTGTTCGAAGAAATCGGGTCATGCAGATCTGCGCGGAGTGAGCGACGGTCACATTTGGCCTGTCCGCTGCTGCCTCAACGCTTTTCGAAGCTTCGAGCGCGTATTCACCGCTTCGGGGTGTAAAGTTAGCACAAATAAAAATAATCTATAGAGGATAACCCCTGTCCACGCGACATCGTTTCCAAATGCGTTTGAACTGCACGAGTAATCGTGCGATGGATCCCGTAGCTGCGAGCGACTCCTGACCAGTATTCAGACTTGATTTCTGACAACGTTGCGTTGTGGTGTCCGATCACAAGTTGTGTGAAGTTTCCTAGTAGGTATGGGCACGTAGCTTCGGATAATACCTCGTCCGCACAAGCACTCGCGCAAAAAAAAAGAAAAAAAAAGAATGAACGCAAGGAGTGCTCGCACGTCACCACATTACATGGAATTCGATAGAACATTGTTTTACGTTCTCGACATCGACATTGCATGGTTGCTCTTGCTAGCACGGAGTGGTGTACTTCATCTCTTTAATCCCTGTATCGGGAGCTCGTGCTGCAACTTCTAAACATGTTTTCAAGCGTGCGCCCGGGCCGGTATCGGGCCATCGAGAACGATTTGCTTTGCTCGTCCCCGCAACGTTCTGCTAGAGCTGCTCTTCAAGTGCTTTCACCACATTACCTCGTAACTTTGTCCGTGAGCATAGAACTCACCCGATCACAACTGCAAAAGGCACAGCATGCCATAGAATACATCACACAGCATATTTCTCTGCCACAACATAAAGAATGGAATGAATGAATGAACGATGTGTTGTTGAGAGTAACACTGGAGAGTAAAACGACGTGCACATGGGATGCATAGGAGAGTTGACTTTATTAAGGTCGTTTCAAGAGCTTGTAACAAAACAAATAGGGACAGAGAGACACACCCGAGTCTTGACAGGGGGCTGTTTAAAAACAACCGGTAGAACAGCCCAACGGAAACAAGTTTCTATTGCAAAGTTCCGTCTGCATCGTTTAAGTTATACAACCACATTTTTTCTAACCGCAATATTTCTACTCCCAGGTTTCCTACTTTGGCTTTCCTCTGGCTCCTGAAGCAGCTTGCTTTGATGAGCACTCCGGTGGTGGATCTGAAATAAATTTGCATTCTTGTTTACTTATGATTACTGCATAGATTGTACAGTAAACAAACATACTATGTGTTCACCCATATTGTTTTTCAAATAAGTAAGAGGCATAATCTTAGCAGTGCTCACTATGTGTGAGAAAAGACGCGTCATATATGCGATTATTCGTTTACTAAACGCCGGAAGCTTTTACTACGCCGAAAGTTAGGACTGGTTTGTCCTAACTTTCGAGCTAGCACGCTCGTGCAGATAGTGGACATAGTGCACGCTCGCGGGCACCACACACGTCAAACCGTCAACGTGAAACTTGCCAGCACACAAAGCAATACAATCAAAACAATCGCCCTCGCAAAAAAAAACTAATAAAAAAAAACTTATCAAGCACGGCGGACAGAGGCGAAGTTCACCGGCACGACGCAAGAGCGATTCTGTTTACCTCTCACCCCCCGCTTCGTACTCTTTAGTCCGTACGCCACTGAGCTTCGCAACATTATCTCAAGCTGTGAGAAGTCAACGAGCCGGAAAATATTACATTTCGTTTCATCATGCCAAAAGAGGCCGAAGACGCGCGAGTATCTTAGGCCTCGTTTGGCGTTTCCTTGTGCACGGCGCTGCGGCAGACGGCACAAGTCCGCCTGCACGTAAAAGACACGTTCACGGCGTGATGCGCGCGCTTGTAGCTTTGGGTTGGCTCACGCTTAGGTCTGAACGGGCGACAAGAAAGAACAGTGCTTACCTCAACACTTGAACCGACGCCGGATCAACGTAGGCCTCGGTGATGAACTTGTTGCTTCGGGCAACCTGGCGGCTCGAAGCGAGTGTCGAGGCGCGGTACGCCTCTATCTTACATTTGTTAAAGCTACGCGGAACTGCAGTGAGGTCAGTGTTCCACAGGGAAGGCAAAGTCACTCGTCCCTGAGGACCGTAGCCAAAGGTACCGGGAGTACTGCCATGCACCTACCATCGCTCGCTCCCGAAACGACGACGCAGTAATGGCGGCGGTTTCGGTATCTCATAGTTGCTTGACTGACTTTCGTAGTACGGGTCATTTCAAAGCACTTGAGTAGCGTTTTCTCAGAATATGTCCTTGAATAACCATATCGAATATTTAAATGTGAATTTGTCGAGAACTGTGGAAATTATATATAGGCATCGGTATATACTTCTTATATCTGTTAAAATAATATTATACAAATCATTATTTTACTCCCATTTAAAATACTGCTTGTTGGTTCGGGATACTACTCCTGCAACCAATCTCGATAAAATGCATCTGCTTCAAAAAACAAAATGTTGCGAGTAATTACAAATGTATCTTATTTTTCGCACACAAAGACCTGCTTAAAACTTATAATATACTCAGTATTCACAGTCTTTTTACAACCATAGGTTATCCACAATACTTAGAACAAAAATGTCTTAATAACAATCCCCTGGTTGAATTGTCTGGCTTACAACATATCGTACCATACAAAATTCGTAATCTATGATTACTGGCAATGTATCAACGTGTCGGCTATAGACTGAAAAGAAATGTTGCATACTGAATCAAAGACCTCTAAATGTATTGCGTTCTAGAGGTGTGTTTACACATAGATTAACTCTGGGTGAATTCCGCTTTGTCATGCATGGATTTGCAAATGAAGATTGGTGTAATAGGATTTTTTTCAGGTTGAATGTATGTTTTTTGTTGATTTGCGAAGGTCGACGAATATGGTGCTTAGTGACTTTTTCTATTTTGTAACGTTTTCCGTTTTAGCTGCGATTAATTATGGATATTTTTTTCAATATTGACTTGCCGAAGCTGCTGCAGATTGTACTGGTGAAATGTTTTGCTTATTAAAGGTATTGCTTATGTGTGGTTGTCTAGTTGTAATGTTTTTATGTTTTACTTCGTCTTAATGTGTGTATGTACAACTGATGTATGTTTCATGTTAGTAAGTCTTTCCAATATGTCGGTGTGCCAGCAACAAGACCTTATGGTTGTTGCTGGGCACCAAATAAAATAATGATTGATTGATTGAGTGATTGATTGATAGCGATAAAATGCATTTTCAGTTGAGATAAATTGAGATTTTACTAATCGCCTATAGTTTAGTGCGCCGAAATAAAACTAGTGCACGAGTGTATCAAGCTTAAAGCCTGCTTTTTGGTACGAAAATTAAAAAAAACACAGAGGACTATTTCGTATCTCCTTTCCTTCGAACGCTCTCCGCCTTTTCACTGTGACGCATTCGTGGTGCCAAAATGACGTCCGCCGAACCCAGCTCACGCAATGGACAAAAGCACTGCGTAACTTCACGTATAGAGCTCGTAATCAACCGATCTGTCGACGAATATTTTAATTGCGTTCGTGGCCGATGAGTTCTGTGACGGAACTTACCATCAGATGAGAAGGAGAGGTTCTATGGTGTGCTTAGGGAGTACGGTGGGAGCTTGGAGTCATCGCCTCCTGTGCGCAAGCACATTGCAACCATGTGATTTCTCAATTCGGTTTTGAGTTGACAATTAAAGTTAAGGAGGAAGAAGTTGAAAAATCATTTCATGGTCCCTTTAAGTTCTACTGTCCAACAAGAGCATTTTGTGGTCTTAAAGGAATTGAAAGGACCATAAATTATTTTCCAGCTTTTTTTTCAATGAATCTTCAATGTTCATAGAACCCAGAGCAGGAATCCGTTTTTGTTT
>JAZHYW010021872.1:0-15178 GCA_037355805.1 Ixodes ricinus
TAAGGTGGTCCGCCTTAGCACGGAAGTGACGCGGGTTCCAATCGCGGTGGACCAATTTTTTTTCCTTTTTTTTTCGAACATTTTGTTTTGTCGAAGCATTTGGCGATATTTACGACATTTTTTTTTTAAGCGATGATGTTGTCGCCGAAACATCGCAGAACTAAATGGTATGGGACTCCCTTTCTGGAGGTGCGATCGGGGACAGCGGGTTTGGGCTGTTGCCATTGACGCCGCGAAGCGGCGTGTACTGGTCAGTTTTGCAATTAGCAGTCGATGCCGGTCACCGCGAAGCGGTCGCGCGAACGCAGGCGGGGGCTGGGCTAACACGCTCCCCAGTGATACACGCGCCGTTCGAAAAGGGTGGCCTGGGCGGCATGAGCTCTCAGCGGAGTGCGTATATAAAGCCATTTTGTCCGAAATGGGACTCCGGGAGTGCGTATAGCTTCACTCTTAGTGAAATCTAGTGTGTGCTGGCAAAAACCTCATTGGATACATTTCATTGCAGTGCATTAATAAGACAGATAAGAAACACTGAAAAGAGAAGGTGGTGAGGTGTAGTGGTTAGCACATCCAACCAGATATTGAGAGTCCACAGTTTGAATCCCGGCACCGCCAAAGATTTTGTTTTTCGCCAGCTTCATAACTTTTGTTCCATTCGAGTCAAGTACAGTTCAATAATCTGCATATTTTTGAATATTTTCTCTTTGGAGACCATGTGGGATGATGAGAGTGCCCCATTAAATTAGCCCCATATACTGAATATTTGTCAAAGCTGCTAAAACTGAAGTGGCAGTGTTCTCCCTTTGGCAAGGAAAAATATTAAACAAATACTTCACTTTACAGATTGTAGCTCTGCCTCCAAAACAGCAGGAAGCTGTGCGTCACTGCTTCAGGGCTGCACAAAGGAAGTCAGTCAAAGGCATAAGTTACAGTGCCAACTGGCTCTTGGAATGCATAATCCTCCGGATGAAGAGTAGAAGCTTGTATGAGCACATGAGGCACCACCAGATCCTTCTGCTTCCAAGTCGCTCCTGTTTGAGAAAGTACCTCAAGGTGAGTCATCTATAAATACTTTGTTTTTATTTAAAATGTCAAAAAAAAAGTGAAAATAGTCATGTTTCTGTTTTGCCAAACACAAAATGAATATGGATAGGCTATATACATATACTTGTTATTAGTATTTACACTGCTCAACACAGGAAAGAGACAGCCGAGATTTGAAAAAAATGCTCCATCATATTGAGGATAGACTGAAAGTTTTGTAAAGTATTACAATAGTAGCAAAAACTACTAGCGCAGGACCAGGTGGATTTTTTCAGTTGCGCACCAGTCACTTTACTGTATTTGGAGATTTGTATGTGTCCTTTGTTAACCTTGTTCTTCTTCTTCAGGGATCATTATCGTTAGACAGCATACTGCAGCATTCAGCAACCCCACAAAAATAATGCAGCATGTGGAACACAACCTTGTGGTCAATGTAGTCAAATGGGTTGTACATTTGTGTGTAAATTTGTGACTTGCTAAGGCTCTTCAGTTTAAGAACCAATTAAGTTACAAATCTAAAGAAGTAACAGCACATCCAAACCACATAGTACTATGTCACATCACAAAGATGCAAGACAAGTTTCTTATTTTTATAAGGGCATGCCACTCATACGTTGCCGTGCTAAAAGGTATCGAATCATGACTGTAAATTACTAGGGTGCACGCTTGATAGCATAGAACATTACAAAAAACTAATCACTGCTAAGCCATTACAAAATTAGAATCTCAGCATGCTGCATGAGGCAATAATAAGGGAACCTGGCCCAATTTTTCGCCAGTCTTTAATGCAATAAATTCAATAATCACCTTCTCCCCTCTTCGTTCACAGTATTACTACGGCTGCACTTGTCAATCTACACTCATTCCCATTATATATATATATATATATATATATATATATATATATATATATATATATATATCACGGGCATTTTCCATCATCGTACGGCGGACTCCGAAGAGGAAATAATCGAAAATATGATGATGATTGAACCATACTTGATCGAATGAATCAATGTCTTATGAAATATATATATATATATATATATATATATATATATATATATATATATATATATATATATATGTATATATATATATATATATGTATATGTGTGTGTGTATATATATATACATGTACACACATGTATATATACACCCCTGGCTATGTGCCTGTCTGAACATAACTGGCAATGTACTCATGAAGTGTGGTTAAATACAGAAAAAATTAGGGCACATTTCTTCATGTGTATTCAACCCCCATAGCAGTCTTCAAGACTTCAGGAAAATGATTTTAAACCAAAATATTTTCTTTAAAGAGCTAATTCCTTAATTAAAGGAGCTGTGCAACGATTTTAACGTTGAAAGAATTGGCATCTTCTACTTTTGACATTGTTCACCTTGTCACAAATGACAGAAAACACACCTCCTTTCATCGAAATGTTCCGATTCCGCCACGTAATAGCGAGGCAAAAATTAGAATATTCCCCGACCTGCAGCCGCGAGCGGCGGCCATGAGAAACACGCGGCATGACGTCAATGGGGTCCTTGTAGAAAGATAGCAAGTTGTGCGAATACCTGCTCGATAAAAGGTAACTTTTCTATAAATCTTGTCGTTTCAACATAAATATAAATGCGTCAAAAACCTGGTATCATCGACAAAACTTTTATTATACGGAGTTTTAGTGGCGCCATCTATCCTAGGTCCACAAAACCGTCAGCTCTATCTGCTACCGTGAACAGCCGCCAGAAGCCGGAGGGGAAGGGGACAGGGCCGGACAGGTAGGCCGGACCTGGATGAGACTTTCCTCCTTTCACCATATTGTTCGCGCTGCGCCTGCCAGCACGTGGTCACGCGGTCGCGAGCGGATGAGTTCTCGCTGCTCACTGATGGCTCTAGAGAGAGCACTTTACCGGAACCCCGCGCCTGCCCCATCGACGTCACTGCGCACGTGACCCAGAAGACGATGTACGAGTTGAGAGGTGGCAAAAACCTGGATCTTTTTCATTTTTTAAAATAAAAACTAGGGTATCCAGGCAAAATCTGTTTTCTGTAGTTCACTTCAGAAGTGTCAGGCATCAACTTTCACAATTATTTAAGCAAAGCCCTGAAATTGTTGCACAGCTCCTTTAAAGGGACCATCAGTTAAAACTGAGAAGATAGCACAGCAACCCAGAAAATGTCCTACTGAAAGCATGTAACAGATGAAGGGAGAGATATTTATTTGCTATTGTTTGCTTGCTCTTACCATGACTTGCTGTACCTCACTAGGGTGCCATTCCTGAGTTTTTCACACCACTTGCACAATAATTTTGAATTAACCCCTGACAGCTTTACTTTGTATTTATTACATGAATTGGCTGTGTCTACATGGGAACCTGAGTGATCAAAACAAATTTTGTGGCATACATTTCAAACCAACAGATAACAGACAACAAAGGACACAGGAATCTATAAAGTACTTGGGAACCTATAACATGGTATCCAAATATTTCTTAGATGGCACCAATCCTATTATAATCTGAACAACTCAAATAGACCCTAGGATTACATCTCTGTTTAGAGCAAAAGCAACTGTTTCCAACATCAACAAACGTCCATTTAATTTTCTGACGATGAATTATAAACCCAGGTGGAAATTTAATTTGATATATCCAGGTGGATATGTATAAAATGTTTTCCATATGTATTTACAATCACATAAGCCTATTTAACCTTTTTCATTGCCACCATACCGCTGTAAAAACATACAAAAACATAACATTCTCTCTCCAGGCACTAAATGTATGCGTCTTGTTTTAAAATAACAGAAATCACAGTACAAACATAAATGTGCACGTAAGTTTCAATAAACAAAAAAGTCAAAAAATAATGTTTTCAACAAATGTGTCCTATACTATATCGAGGCATGACAGCTCAAATAATGAACTTCCAACCATATGACGATGACTAGCTCATGCCTGACTGCCCGAAAACTGCAGATTAAAAAATGTTATTCATAAGCATCTAACAACAATGGGAAAATTAAAGCTATCAGACAATGTGAAAAGCTATAATTTCATAAAATGACTAATTTGACTGCAATATATTGAAGTGCATCATCTCTGCTTTACAGAACTTCAGAGGCATGTTTGGGTTCAACCCCGAACTGCTGAAGACCCTAAAGCTGAAGACAGCCCCAATGCCAGAGTCTGAGCGGCACGGAGGGTTGGTGCTGGACGAGCTAAAACTCAGCGAGCATCTTACTGTGGCAGCGTCGGGACTTCTTCAAGGCTTTGTGGACTTGGACAAGTTCACACCTCCTGAGCTTCGGGCTGTCCCAGCAGACCATGGACTTCTCCTGGTTTTTCAGCCCTTCATGGGAGACTGGACACAAATCATAGGCAAGTAAAACAAGGAGCTACTTTATAATATTTTAATAACATTATTCAAATTTGTACCTATTACTCTGCATTATGGTCTCAGATAGTTCAAGGCCTGCATAGGTGTGGCAAGTAAATAAGAGATTTGACACAAAATTAAACCTAGAGTGATGCCCAGCTATACATGAGTGAATTCATAAATCCTCTTACTATTCCCACATACAATCTGCAATCTTAAATTTATGAAAAACAAGCATGACCTGTGATTCACACAGCTTCTCATAACATTGCTGCGTAACATATATTCTCGGATAAAAGCCCTATTTCATTATGCATATGTTAGTGCCAGGTAGATTTCACCATCACCAAGTTCAGCTATTTTTTGAAGCACACCATAGCGCACGTACACTATCCCTCTCTGAAAGTATGCCTTTCTCCTAAACATGCACCTGCACTGTGGCTAAGCGACATTCATAGAATCGCGACATCTGCTTCACAGGTACTAGTTCAGTGTACTGGTGCTTGGTGAGGAGCACACTCAATGGGGTTAACTAACCTGCTGCAACTCTAACTTTATATGAGTATTTCAATTGAATATTTCAAAATTTAGTTAATCTTACTTCATAAGTTAATTGGGCAAAATACAAAAAATAGCCTGACTTGTTCCAAACAATGAACAAACTTATTTGTTTGGTTTCGTCTTCCTAAAATGCACCAAAATATTTTTAAACCTTGGCTCACATTAAATGGACTACCCTGTATATGATAACACACCTCTGACAACTACCTAATCACATATTGGGTTACCAGGTGAAGAATGGATAATTTAAGGAGTTAAGGAAAATATTTAAAACTTAACATGAGGGGTCAATAAACATTTATGCAAAAATCAAGAAGCCACAAAAATCTGGGGCCACAGTGTTGGTGTGTGCCACTGTGGAGTAGACATTTGTAATGTGCATAACATAGAAGAAACCAGTATGGCTGCTAACTTTTACATCACATGACTAAAGTCTCTTGCAATATAAAAAATTCAGTCATGCACGAATAAAAGATTTTGAGTTTGAAGTGAATTCAAAGTGAATAATGGTTTTAGCTGAATATTTTCTAAATGAATCTTGAATAGTTTCTCCAAGCCTTTCGTTGCTAATGCAATATGCAAATTCAAATTCAAATTTTTTTATTGATCCCTTAATCAGAGAAAGGAGGCAGAGAAAAAAGCAACTCACATGCTGCTTGACTAACCTCTGCACCCCGTAGATTAATCAATTGATCAATCTGCCCCCTGTTTTGACTAGCCTCTGCCCCCATAGATTAATCAATTAATCAATCTGCCCCCATAAATTAATCAGTCAATCAAATAATGAAAACTAAACAGAACTCATGAATGTGGTTCCTAAGCTTCTACTTGTTCATTTATACGCTAAGTTTAATTTTATACTTATGAACTGTGAGTTCAGAAAGTCCAACCCCTTGGGATGGCAAGTAAACAAACGATTTGACATAAAATGAAACCTATAAAAATGCCCAGCTATACCTAATTCAGTGGATTTATGAAACTTGCTATATGCAAATATTCGTTATTCAATTTCGGATTAAAAAAAAAGAATAATGAATAATGAATGTGGATGTCAGGGCATCTTTGCCAAACATACACTCTTCAAGAAAAGCCAAAGCTTAATTTTGAACATTTTACTATATCAACATGCACAAAGTTGCTCTTTATAACTACACCAGGCAAGCGCATACACCATCCCGTTTTGAAAGTGTGCTTTTCTCCTAAGCACACAATTCCAAAATTCATACCTTTTCAAGTGTTGATCGCGGCAGGTTACCCCGTTGAGTGCGCTTCTTACAGAGCACAGGTGCACTGTGGAGAGGCACCACCCGCAGAAGCGAGCTCTGCGGGTGGTGTGTCTCCGCAGTGCACCGGTGCTCGGTAAGAAGCGCGCTCAACGGGGTTACCCGCAGCGATCAACACTTGGAAAAGTATGAATATCGCAGTTCACCTCGAAGTGAATATTGGATAGTGTATTATTCTAAACTACAATTCCAAATTTCGAATATTCGCATAACACTAATAATGTTCAATGTTAATTTTATGAATAACCTGAAGAGACAAAATACCTAACAAATTAGCATACTAGTCATATATTGTTAGGATGACCTACTATATTTATTTATGACCTTTTATTAAGTTAATGCTTCCTCATAATCATGTTGGTTTTATTTGTTTGGACACCTTGACAGTGGTGGGTACTGCTTATCAATTTTTAAAAAGTCCATAATCACTAGCAACATTTTGTAATATTGTCATGCTGTATTCGAATCCTGTGGGGGTGATAGTAAAGTGATGCCATGTGGAACAGGAAGAATATAAAATAGGATCATACAGTCACTTAACTTGATGAACGTTAGTTTTATTCTAATTTTGTTTCAGGAGTGTTCGCATCACGAGGCAACGTGAAGGGCCACCTCCTCAGCAAGATCATCACAGAGGCCATCATTCTGTGTGAGGAAGCTGGCCTTTTTGTTGACTACCTGTGCTGTGATGGTGCCAGCTGGAACAGAAATATGTGGCACAGTTTCGGCATCGAGGCAAGTCTAGGCTCCGTGCAGTGCAAGTGCGAGCATCCTGTGGACCTAGAGCGGCACATTTTTTTTATCTCCGACTTCCCCCACCTGGTGAAATGCGTGAGAAACCTGCTTCTAGATGATCAAGGCTTCAACACCCACAAGGGACATGTAAGACATTAAGTTACTCTTTCTAAGAAGTTTCCTAAAAATATTGGGAGATTTTGTAAGGGGAGTTCATGGTAGACTGTCATAAAGCTAATATGTAACAGTATTCCAAAAGACAGTCCTTCCCACTTTGGAGAGAACATCAGCATCAATGAGGGGATGGCATAGCAAACATAACTAAATTGGTGACCAAAGACAGGTGAAAGGCGGCACATGAAAAGGAGTGTGTGATCCTTTTTAAGTTTCCCCTTCCACATTTCCTTGACCTCAGGTTTACTTGTTTGTGATTCACAAGCTTAACTGCATGCACTCAAACACTTTCCGGACAGCCTTCAGTGAAGTAGCACTAGAGTTGTGATTCTCTCTCTAATGCATGAAGCATCAACTGCAGACTGCAGTAAAACTTTATTTTGGAGACATTGAAAATACCTTTTGCTCCTACAGATACCTTCTATCATATAAGTAGAGCTCGTGTCTCGGATAAATCAATTCGAGATTTATCCGATAACTCCGAATTGTTATGTGCCCATGCCATGCCCCCCCCCCCAACAAAATATATATATATATATTTTTTTTTACAATTTTAGCAGCGCAGGATCAATGGTCCTGGGAAAACGACACCATAATTATCTTTCAAGCCTCGGACCGTTGTCAAAAGGGGCCTTACGGCTTGTCTCGTCAAGGTTGGTTCAGGGAAACAGGTCATCGTACCATTCGTGTCACGACAAAAGCCACTCTTTTAGTTTCCAGTTTGGGCCATGAAATTTGGGATTTAGAGAAAGGAGAGGGTATGTTTCTGGGGGTAACAGTGAAAGCTATGGACCATAGAGATTGTAAAAAATAGGGAAGAGGGGCAGTTGAAACTTCTCTATTACATCCTTAACCACTACACCTCGTGCGGCCGCGGGATAGATTGATGGGATGACTACGAGCTTCCTTGCGGCTACCTCCGGCAGTTTGTTGATTTTAAGGTATAGACGTTTATCGAAGCCATACTTGTGACTTTTGTCGAGGGACAAATTAGTATTGCCAATGACACCAACGTCAAATTCAACTGAAGAAATCTTAATCGACACAAGCGCTTTTTATTTTTTATCTGGCATACGTTTGCATCCGGTTATTATTTATTATTTTTTAATAGGAAACACTGTGAAATTAATCTCCGAATTTCGGAGAATTCGGGATTTACGAAAAATAAACTCCGATAAACACTGAATTTTTGCTAAAAAATAAACTCCGAAAACACGGAGCCCTACATATAAGTAGGATTCCGTGTTTTCAGAGTTTATTTCTCATGAAATTCAGAGGGTGTTTTTCGGAGATTATTTTTCATTGAAGAATCGGGGTTTATCAGAGTTTATTTTTGTTTGATTGTCAATTATTTAATATTCGAAATTAAATTTTACTGTGTTCCCAACAAAACAAAAAAATGAAAAAATGAAGTCCGGACACAAACCTACTCTACATTTATCAGGACATACCTGTATTGAGCGACATTTCTGCGACTGCATTAGGCACTGGTGCCCTTGCCATCAACAATACTAACTATCCTACAACAAATATTGCAAAGAAATGTTCCTTCAATAACAATCAATACTCTTAAATAACTTAACTCATGGATGTAGTCGTTGGGAAGCATGGAGGCTTCATTTGCCCTCCCCCGTCATTGAAATCCAAATAATATGGTCAAAACTGGAAACCTAAACATGACTTTTGTAGTGACCCAGAGGTACCATGACCTGTTGTCTTGAAATAAACCTTGTCGCACAAAAAAGTAAACCTCTTTCTGTCAGTAGTCCGAGATTTCAAAGGAAACTAAAGTGACCTTTCCTCAGAACCATCGACCCTGTGCTCCTATGAAATTTATTTGTAAAACAGTCTTTTTAACTTTTTCTTTTCCATCATGACCCCAAAATTTTGTTTTATTTATAAATCCGAAGTGCTTTTCCAATTTCTTTTTATTTATAAAAAAACATGAAATTCTACTTCTAAGAGATAATTATCGCTATGAAAGCTCACCTATTCTGGAGACCAACCACAAACTTTAGAATGAATGTCCTTTGTTAGGGAAATGTTATATTTTGGGATATGAAGGTGATTTTGGGGTGTGACCATAGATAACATGACTAACAAGTGACTCTTAATACAACCACCAAATTCACTGTCTTTAGGGGTATGAAATACTCACTTGAAGCAAAAGACCAGAATGATGCTATGGCAGACAGGAATGGTATGCATGATTTAGTCCCTTAATAATAATAATAATACTTATTTGCACACATAGGCTAAGGCGTGCAAGGCAAAGCAGAAAGGAAAAGGGCTGTACACATGTGTGTCTGTTGGTCAGCCTCACAGAAAACAAACAAACAAACAAACAATGAACACTGAATAACATTCTACAATCTAAAACTTAATTTATTCTGAGAGAATATGATTGGACCCTGCAGGGCATTCATATTGTTAGAGATGGCACCTCCTCAGTCAAGCAGACTTTAAATAGATATGCTATATAATATTTAAATGCAATGCATGCCTTTTTTCTAGGTGCAGTTGGGACATATCCAGGCTGCTTTTGAACTGGATTCAAACAACGTGACTGCGAAGGCCATGCCACAACTTACACTGGCACACATCAAGCCCAACTCATTTGAGAAGATGAGGGTAAACCTGGCCTTCCAGCTGTTCACCACAGACGTCCTCCGCGGCCTGCTGGTGTTCCAGACCGCCATCGAGGAGCAGCACGGGGACAGCACAGCGACAGCGCACTTCGTGGAGCTCATCAGAGACCTCATTGCAGCCATGTCCTCGCGAACCCCTACAAGGTCGCTGAAGTAAGTTGTCAGGTGTGCATGAGCTGCACAATCATACTAAGAACAAAAGATATATCAGGTTCAAACAAAAGTTAATGTTCTGCAAAGCATGCTCTAAAGGCATGCTATGTTAATGCAGGATTTAAATACATTGAGATATACAAATAAATAACATATGCTAAAAACACAAAAACACATGACAATTTCTTTTTTCTTAATATGGGCACAATTTACACAAAATAATTTTTTAAGATGAAAAAGTTCACTAAGACAGTCCTCTGTTCTAAAAAAAATAAAGAGAAAAGAACATTGGAGTCCAACATGTTTTGATTGACATTTATAGACTATTCAAAAACATTCTCTCAGGGCAAACAATCGGAGAGACATTCACAGTGATGGGGTAAGCTATCACCAGAAGGACTTTATTCAGTTCCCATTCAGCTCACTAAAAATAAATGACTACATAGAAGAGTCATTACTGGGACAATGTCAAACATGTTTGTTGTCATCACATTCCTATCAGCCTCTAATTCCATGCACTGCAAGTGAGAGGGTACCAGACAATGATGTAGTACTATTGAAGAATAGGCATAACCATTATAGGACATAAAATTAACTTTTCCTTAAAGACCAACAAGCAGCCAGAAAGAAACTCTCCCTCAGCTGCTTTGCATTCAAGAACGAGGAAGACCTTCCTCTTTTCTGTGGGGAGTAGTCAGTGGCGTACCAACTTCTTTTTGAGTAGGGGGGCAAACCAGACCCCCCAGGGCCGGGCGGCGGTGCCCTTGGTATCCCTTGGGCGCCGCCAGCCAGTGTTTGCCCTACCCAGTGGCAGCTGTTTCAGGGGGGGGGCAAGCCTTCCCCCTTGCCCCCCGGTTGGTACGCCCATGGAAGTAGTCCAGAGGCCCGCTCATGTGGGGAGAGGAGAGAAAAGTTTGAAAAGGAATGGCAAGCAGGAAACTGGGAACTTGTTTTCTGTCCAGCAGAAGGTGCTCCTGCAGGTCGAGTTTTAGCTTAACAACTCCTGAGACAATGTGCAACAGTCATTACAAGTTTTGTTTGCCCTGCAGGAGATCTTCTGAGCACCTCCAGTGCCTCCAGGCAGTGCTGAACTACCTCAACGAATGGGAGATCCACGCACAAGGGCGTGGCTTCCTAAGCAAAAGCACCGCGGAGGGATTGCGAGTCACACTGACGAGCACACAGGAGCTTCTAGAATACCTGACAGAAAAAGTCGGGTACACCTTTTGATGACGTCAAGGCTGAGCCAGGACTGTGTGGAGCGCCTCTTTGGCATCATCCGCCAGTTCTCTGGCTCCAACGAGCACCCTGGTCCAAGCCAGTTCTTGATTATTGCGAGTGCTCTACAATTTTACAGCCTGGCAAGGTCCCCAAAGAAAGGGAACACACCACCGGCTGTTGTCAGTGCACTCCTCAGCTGCCCCCTGCTCCCAAAGAGAAAGAGTGTCTCGCCAAGCTGGTTGACAAGGCCATCGACAATGGCGACTTGGAGACAGCCGAGGAAGTGCTGGATCACCTGCCCTACGTGGCCCAGAAGAGTGATGCGAGGCTCCTGTTCTACATGGCGGGCTACGCCGCTCGCAAAACTATCCTAAAGAGCTCATGCAGCGAGTGCAAGACATCTTGTCTGGTCGCTGCAGACGCAGCACCAGAAGGGCTTTCTTCTGCAACACGCGCGTTCGACCGGGGAGGTCTTCTGTATCCCTCCAGGAGGCTCTTCGACCTCATCAGTACCCTAGAGGACTCGGTCACTGCGTGCCTGAGTACACAATGCCTCCATCCGGACACTATGACAGACATTCTTGCCCGGATAGGTCAGAGCAATGTTCCACCCATTGGCTGCAGTCAGCATGCATCAGCTTTAACAAAAGGAGTTGCCCACTTCTACTGCATTACGCGATTGTATTTTTTTGTTAAATCTATCAATCGCAGTAGAGAACAACGATCAAAGCGCAAGAACCTCAGAAAATCTGCCTCTCTGCAGTAACCATGAATCCTGACAGTTTCAAACTTGTCTATAGTTTCTTTTACATGTGTCATTGCTCAATCTTTTGACAAAACAGAGGGTAGCTTTTTCTTGCACTTTTTTACTCAAGTCGTGGTGGAAATCCAACTGACTTTGGTTGTAGTATTTCCTGTACAGCTTTTCAACTTCATTGAAACCGAATGGAATATTCTTTCTTATATAGTTTCTCCATGGAAACCTGATTAATGTCTTTGACCATGGTATTTCTTGTGCAACTGTATACCACCTTGATAAAACATTAGTTTATTCTTGTTCCTCATTTCCTCACCATAAGTGACAGTGTAAATTTCACTATACGAACTACGGCTGTACACTGATGCTTCAAACCCACTTCAAAGTGTCCGCAAAAAATTGGTTCCTCAAAGTATTGTGCTGTAATTTATTACACAGATGCGGCTAGATGGTGGAAGCTTGGAGTGAAAATATAAACTGATGAACTTACCTTGTTTGAACAAAAAAGTGAACCTGGTTCAGGCCCTCTAAGGTGGCATTCGCTGTTCGTGCAAATACTGCCAACAGATTTTTGAAGCGTTGAAGACGCCTTAGCATCGAGCTTAGCAGACAATCTTTAAGAAGTTTTGGCTATACTTCTTCAGAGCATTGCGCATCTGTTATGTATGGTTTTCAAAGCCTGATAATTTTTTAATGAACTAAATATGAAAAGAGGTACTTCGATCCCCCATAGCCCTACAATTCTTGGAAGAAGAGCCCCAAATAAACAGATACAAGAAGTAGACAGAGCCAAAGCACACAAACAACTGAAGGTTTATTATTAGAAACAATAGACTATTTTCACTGCCTATCTGGCTGCTCGCTTAGAAAGAAAAACTCCCTATCTGTCTGGTGTAGTGATGGTACACTGATACAGATACTTTCTTCTTACTGTCTGATGCAAAATGCCTTGTAAATTTCTGGGGCTGTTTTGTCTGCGTGGCACCCGAGAATCATTCATTCCAATTCCAGGTTGCATGGGCACCCATCACAGTGCAGTGCCAGATTGCCCAACAAGAACTGTTTTATTGACTATGCATCGTCTTTTGCCTTCCCGCTTGTGCATCCTCCCATTTGCCCCATTCTTGTACGAAGATGATCGAATGAGGCGCCAGACCCTCTCATACTTCATGTAGCACCATCTGTTGGCAGCACTTTCAAGTTGGGAAACACGGTTATGGAACTGTCTGCAAGAGCCACCAGAGACTGCCCAAAATAGGTTTCTTTCTTCTTTTCTTGTTTTAACAAGATAGGTTTGTTTGTTAATATTTCCACTCTAAGCTTCTATCACCTAGCTGCACCTCTGTAATAAAGCTATAGTAGATCATTCCTATACCTCCGATAAAGATATGATGCATGTGCAAAGGCAGCGGCCGAGTATCGGTTATTATTATCAAAGTCATCGGAACGATTTACTAAAACTCTCAAGTAAATTGCAACGTGATACGTTGAGTGAGTAATTCTTACGGACTGTCTTAAGTGGGTTCAAAGAGTTGGTGTACATGCTCTAGATCTCTTTTCTCTGTTGGGTTCAATTCCCACCCCTGCCTGTTTCTATCTGAGTGAGCATACATATCAACATGCAGTCTTGAAACAGTTGTACTGCCCTGGCTAAATTTCTCATCTACAGTGTAAACCAGTGTTGCCACACTTCAAAGGCAAACCAACCTTACTCTGTCTAATGAATGTCACATTTTTTCTCTGCAACTTTATGACAATAAGACATAAAGCTGAGAGAAAGTTCCAACTTTAATGAGTCATGAAAAGTTGCTCTTTTGTAATTCATGACAGCAGGTGACATATGAAGCCCTGATTTTAAATTATTTTCAAAATGCATATGCCGTAAACTGCCATGGTTTGATGAGATACAGTTGGCACAGCTGCCGGTTGTGTCTATTTTCTCCACTGTTGTGGAATGCGTCCATGTGGGGCATCACTCTAGGGGTCAAAACTTTGTGTCCATAAGTAAAATGCAACAATTAAGTGCCAATGTTCTGTTATGCAACAGCATGCATGTGCAGTGTACTATATAATGCAAAAATAAATTAAACATAAAATGTACTTCTGTGTGGTTTGCACATTTTTAGATGTACGATTTTGGCAAGGAACATATGAGGACTGTCAACCTTCAATATTCTAGTGACTGCACACGTCATGAGTTCTCAGACTTAATCCTCGTTTGTTTTCCCTGAATTAAAATGTTCTACAAATTATTCATAGATGTTTGTTTTACTGTTAAAGTACTGCTTAATTATATTATCCAATTTATCCAAACCTCAGTGCTATTTTGCATATGATATGCCAGCTGAAACTCGTAGGCAAGGGGTGGTTGGGGGGTCAACCCCTTTGAAATCATTTTTTTTTATTTGAAGATATTACCAAATTGTTCCAGGCAGCGGGGCCGGGGGGGGGGGGTGACGGTTGTGTCCGTACCCGTGAATTGTGCAATACATCGACTACTGCACGCGAAAATGAAACAAAGCCAGCCAGCCGCAACCCCCCCCCCCCGACAATAATTCCTGGGGGCTATGTTGCACGTTTTGGACTCCCAGGAGACTAGGGAGAAGGAAGTGACGTCAACAACGCTCTTTGAATGTTGATTGGTGGCGTCGCTGATGACGGTACCTGCAGAAGATACGGTCATTCACACCTACGTCACTTATTCCTTCTCCCTAGTCTCCTGGGAGTCCAAAACGTGCAACACAGCCCCTGGCTACACCACTGATGGGCACCCCCTGTTCGCGCGCGCAAACAAAATAATTACTATGATCACCAAAAGCAATGACAGGCTTCTGTTTCAATGTGGTTACTGCCCCGAAGGTCACCCGGCCGTTGCCCGGCCCGGCTCGCTGGCAGACATCGCCGCACCGCCAAGATTCGGGAAGCGGTTTCGCGACGATCAGACATCCATAACCACCCGGCACTCCGGACCTCCATGATACGGGCCTTTCGGCGGTGCTGCCGCTCTCCTGATCAAATAAAGATTAGTAATATTATGAACCTCTAGGGGCGGTCAGAAAGTGACAGTCGAGTGCCACTTCTTTCAGCATTTAGGTGACGAAAACAGCAGCAGCACACGGTAGATGTTGAAATAATTCGGGACCCCAAGATCCTGGTCGACATACCCATCGATCCTCTAAACGATGCATATTTAACCCAACTGTCGATTCACGTAGCCGTG
>JAZHYW010021873.1:0-11697 GCA_037355805.1 Ixodes ricinus
AAAAAAACTGCCTTCATAGCTCTGTGGTTAGCGCGTCTGCCTGATGATCAAAGGGTCAACGGTTCGAATCCCAGCCGGCGCCGGTCTTTTTTGTTTATCGACCCGCGGCGTAAGAGGTTGGATAGCCCAGATAGATACATAGACGAAAAGTGCGTGAAGTAGCCAAAGAATGCTATTCGCATTAAGAGTATTGTGTAATTCTTTGCACAAACAACTCTAGGCCAAAAGGAACATCGAACCACTAGTTTTTGCTTGTAAATATGCTGGCGGTGTTAAGGCCTGTTCACACATACAGCGGAGCGCTAAGTTAGCGCTACGTGAGCGCTCCAAGGAGCGCTCATGTGGCGCTTCCTAGCGCGTGACTTCGTTCTAATATAGCGCGTGATTAGCGCTTTCGTAGCGCCTTGTTAGCGCTCCAGTAGCGCCTTGTTAGCGCTTCTGTAGCGCCGTGTTAGCGCTTCTGTAGCGCTTCTTGTACCGCGGTGCTGCGGTTTAGCGCGTGCACTGCGGTTTCGGTTCCTGTGGTTGGGTGTGCATCAGCAGCACCATGGCGGACATGCCGGACGCTGAAATACAAATGCGACAAATGCTCTTACATACGCGATTAGTGCATATGTGTGTGGACGGCTTAACGCCCAGAAGAGCCTTCTCGGTGCGCGAAATCTTTCGTCACCGAGATACCGACGGGTACCCGGCGAACCTTGTTCCTAGGCTGAGGGACCGAGACACAGAGCTCTTTCGAAGGCGATTATTTTGAACTGCGTGCCTTTGAAACCAGGGTCACGTATATCGAATAGAAAGCGATGAGGTCGTACCCAATCAATTAGTCGCTCAGAGTCCATGACTCTGGATCGCCTGCCCGACCCTTTGCTTGGAGAGCGGCTCTTTTACTTCCTCTTCTTTCAATGCAGTAAAGTTGACATTTGGGCGAGTTGGTAGTCTAACTAACATATTGAGGTATTTAGCGCACAAGGTAGAGAGAAGAAGGACAGGACAGAAAAGAGCGCTCTTTTCTGTCTTGTCCTTCTTCTCTCGACCTTGTGCGCTAAATACCTCAATATGTTCTTTCAATGCCAAAGGAAAAACAACATCAAAGGAATCGCCGTGCACGCGCTGTTCCGCAGCAGCAAGCACGGCACAAGGAGCGTGAGAGCGCTAACAAAGCGCTTCTGTAGCGCTAACAGAGCGCTAACAAAGCGCTTCTGAAGCGCTAACCGAGCGCTACATCACGCGCTAGGAAGCGCGACATGAGCGCTCCTTGGGGCGCTCACGTAGCGCTAACTGGCGCTAACCCAGCCGTTCCGCTGTACATGTGTGAACCGGCCTTTAGTTTCCCGGGGAAGAATGTAGTTGTTACATGCATTTACTAAGTCAGCCGTGTCGTTATACTATGATGTGTAATGCCGTTTACAATCATTTCTGTCATAAAATTTTTGGCAAGGGTAATAAAAAATAATTATTCTTGCAGAGATAATTACATCATTCACAATTTCGTGCTTAAAAGTAAACCCTATTTATTTCTAGACGTCGTTATACAGCTTCCCTGTTCTTGCATTTTACATAAATGATGTTATGCAACAATAATTTGCTAGTGTATGAAAATCAGCTTCCTAAGCCAAATGTTGTGCACAGTTGGTATATAAGGAAATGAAGACGCTTGCATCAATAATGACTCGTTGCTATGACGGTAATGTCTACCCCTGTTGCCTTCCTTTCCGCGCTCCTAGAGCGGACCTGATGGTCTTCTCTTTCGGCCATGCGGAAAGAGTGCTGAGACTTTCCTAGTATAGGAGGTCTTCGTTTGCTGCAGTCTGCAAAGGGAGCCTACTGCAGTCTACAAAGGAAGTTTGCTGCAGTCTATAAAGGGAGCTTGTTGCAGTTTACAAAGAAAGCTCGTTGCAGTCTACAAAGACAGCTTGAGTGAACTCTACAAAGGGAGCTTGCTTCAGTACACAAAGGGAGCTTGCTGCAGTCTACAACGAAAGCTGGCTGCAGTCCACAAAGAGAGCTCACTGCAGTCTATAAAGGAAGCTTGCTGCAGTCTACAGAGGGACCTCACTGGAGTCTATAAAGGAGCTTGCTGCAGTCTACAGTGGGAGCTTGCTTCCCAGTATACAAAAGGAACTGACCGCAGTCTAGAAAGAGAGCTGGCTGCAGTCTACAAGGGGCTTGCTAGTCTACGAAGGGCGCTTGCTTCACTCTATAAAGGGGCTTGCTGCAGTCTACAAAGGGAGCTGGCTGGAGTCTACAGAGGCAGTTTGCTTCAGTCTACAAAGGAGCTGACTGCAGTCTTCAGATGGAGCTTGCTGCAGTCTACAAAGGGGAGCCTGCTGCAGTATACAGATGAGCTCTTGCATTCTATAAATTAAGCTTGCTTCAGCTTACAAAGCTACAAAGAAAGTTCGCTCAACACCTTTTAGACTGGAAGGTCTCAGCGCTTGTGCGGCGGGATGCAAAGATGACGGGGAGGGAAGGCCATGGTCCCGGCGGCCGGTGGCGGTGGCCGGCATCGCCACTGGCGACCTTATCGGCGAATGCCGTTCGCCGATGAGGTGCACCATTCGAGAACATCATTCAACGCAGTTCTTTTCGTGGATCTATTTGTTAACAAGGCTTTTCGACGTTTGTGAAGATGGACATTAGAGTGTGCGTCTGCCGGAATATGTAGTACATTTCAGTCGAAATATTTGTGCCGTCGTCCTGTTGTTGTGTCTGTACTTCAGCACCAAGCTGCAAATTAAATCATCATACAGAACATTCTTGACACAAAGACACGTGGTGTGTTTTCGTGTCCAGGAATTTTTGTATGGACACTCAGGATGATTTATTTCCCAGCATTTATAGGTGAGGTATACCATAATTTCAACTTGACTTGTGGTGTAGATGCAAGTAGCCCTTGACATGAAGCTTTTTGGACTGCTTGCACTCACACAGAAAATTTGTCTGAGGCTGCGGTGCCGAGACTTACTTAAAAGCAGACGCCATTGGGAATCACGATGTTTTGTACCAGGAGATATATTTAGAGTCTTCGTCAAACTGATTGCTGCCAGACACAGATAAGTTGACGTGATTTGACTTGCACAGAAGCAAAGAAAAAAATACATTTGCCACACTAATAAATCGACAACCCTGATTTTATGACTACATTACTAATCAGGAATCTTCAAACTTGGTGGCAGGCATGGGACGATGAAACGTTTTATACAGTTAACGTTGCGGTATAAGCTTAAAAAGTTTATTTGTAGATAAATCTCGGAACTTTTAATTGTAAGATACATGACAAAATTCGAGTCAGTTCTGGTTGCAAACAGAGGTGAACCTCCATTTAGAATAAATGATTATCCTTGAATAAACTCCTTGCACAAGCAACAACCCTAGACAAATGGTACATAGAACCACACGTTTTTGCTTTTAAATACACTGCTCCGTTAGTTTCATACCAGAATTCAGTTATTATACATGCGTTTACTATTTTAACAATATTAGTATACTCTGATGTGTTATGCTGTTTTGAATCATTCTTTATCGTGCAAATTTTGGCGAGTATTAATCAAAATAATTCATCTCGCGGGGATAGTTACACCATTCACAATTGTCTGCTTGAATGTAAACTCAGCTATCTCGGGACCTCTTTATACACCTATCTTGTTCTTGCATTTTACATCAATGATTTTATGCAGCAAAAATTTGACAGTTTAAGAAAATCTGCTTTCTAACCGAAATGTTGTATACAGTTGGTATTTAGGAAATGAACACGCTTGCATCAGTAATAACTGGGTGCTATGGCAGAAAATCCACCCGCGTAGCCTTCTCTTCCGCGCTCTGGCGCCGCCCCGATGGCCTTCTCTTTCACCCATGCGGAAAGAGCGCTGAGGCCTTCCTAGTCGAGGAAGTGTTGGCTAGCTGCATTCTACAAAGGAACTTGCTGCAGTCTACAGAGGGAGTTTGTTGCTGTCCACAAGAGAAAATTACTGCAGTCTACAAAGGGAGATTGATGCAATCTACAAAGAAAGCTTGATTCAGTCTACAAAGGGAGCTTGCTGTCGTCTACAAAGTGAGCTGGCTGCAGGATACAAATGAAGTTTGCTGCAGTCTACAAAGGGAGCTGGCTGCAGTCTAAAAAGAGAGCTGGCTGCAGTCTACATAGGTAGCTTGGTTCAGTCTAGAAAGAGACCTTGCTGCAGTCTACAAAGGTAGCTGGGTGGAGTCTCGTCTACAAAGGGAGCTTGCTTCATTCTACATAGGGAGCTTGCTGCAGTCTACAAAGGATGCTGGCTGCAGTTTCCAAAGCGAGCTGGATGCAGTCTACAAAGGGAGCTTGCTTTAGTTTACAAAGAGAACTTGCCGTAGTTTACAAACGGAGGTGACCACAGTCTACAAAGGGAGCTTGCTTCAGTCTACAAAGAGAGCTTGATGCCGTCCACAAAGGTAGCTGGCTGAGGGCTTGTCTACAAAGGAAGCTTGCTTCATTCTACAAAGGAGGCTTGCTGTAGTCTACAAAGGAGCTGGCTCTAGTTTACAAGGAGAGCTGCAGTTTACAAGGGAGCTTGCTTCAGTCTACAAAGTCAGCTTGCTGCAATGTGCAAAGGGAGCTTGTTGCTGTCAACAAAGGGCGCTTGCTGCGGTGTGCGAAGGGAGCTTGCTGCAGTCTACGAAAGTAGTTTGCTGCAGCCTACCAATGGATGTTGCTGCAGTTAACAAAGGCAGCTTGCTACTGTCTGCAAAGAGAGCTTCAGAAAGAGTATGCGCTGTGACAGTGATCATGATATTTTATTAGTCTCATGCCCCAGCGCAAACAGTTGTTTTTTTAGGTCTAAAGATATTACCAGCCTCGCGATTCGCTGAGCTGTCATAGAAGATCGCAGTGATTGGCCTTCTCAAGTGCTTTGCAGGAGAATAGACCCTCCAGAGTTTTCAGAGCGTATACCCTAGTCCCGTCAACTCAACAAAGCAGATTTACGCGTAATAGTTGATATCGCACGAGAAAGCAACGTGTCTTGATCGGATCCGAATCGTGCTTTTCACAACTGGGCCCATTCTCATTTTGCCCGTTATCTAAAAACGTCCCATTCGCATTTTGACCGTGCGCATTTCGTCCCATTCTCATTTGGTCCGCCTTGTTTGAACCTTCTCATAAGATCCAAATTGTATTTTTCGCAACTAGACCCATTCTCATTTCGCCCGTTCGCGCTACGACCGTAGGGCACTAGTTTGGCTTGCTCCTAACGTCCTTATGCCTTCGCGGCTTTGTTGATGAGCCTTACCTTGCTTGGGCCCCCAATATACCATCAGAGATATGTTATTTGTAGAGGTACGCATTGAGAATCGTACAATGACGCCGGCTTCCCTTCCTCTAAGCAAACGAAAAAAAAAGCGATGAACATTTAGTTCGGAAATTTTGTTTGAACAGAAATCGCATACATAATAGCAGTGGTTCTCAACCCTTGATGTTTCGCGGACCCCTTGTAGAAAGGCGGAGATGATGGAGGACCCCTTTCGGGGTGAGGGGAATAGAAAGGTATAGGGTATCGTGGTAATGATTTAATAAATGAATATCACTAATTGCGAGTGTGAAGTAAACTTATCTCATTGACATACACACGAGAGTACTCACCCGAAAAGTGGAACGTTTTTTCTCAACGTGAAGAAAGACAACTAGTATTGCCGTGCTTGACTTATGGAGACAGGGCTTCGCGGACCGATGCCTTCGCAGACCCCCATTTGAGAACCACTGCATTATAGAAGTGGTGGCATTGTCCCACGTCGAGAGACCTCAAACAACGTGACATTTCGGAATATGATCTGGCTGCGATAAATAGCTGGTCTATTTTATTGTCAGCTAGTAGCATTTCACGACGACCTTGACGCACTGCTAAACTCCTTAGCAGAGAGAGTATGCCTGTAGCATGGCACACACACACAACACGAACAAAATATATCAATGTATTTATTAATATTACCCTAAAAAACGATTTTGGTATGTAAAGAGTCAAGTGCGACAGATCAAAGCTAGATATGTATGAGAATAGCTGTTTTGAGAAGGGCCAGGTGAGAAGAGCAAAACGAGAACGGGTCCAAATGAGGAGGGTTGGAATGCGAAAGACGAAACGGGAAGGGGCCAAATGCGACGGGTCAAAGCGAGAAGATCTTTTTGAGAATGGTTGTTTTGAGAAGGGCCAAGTAGAGAAGGGCGAAACGAGAATGGACTCAAATGAGAAGGGTTGAAATGCGAAGGACGAAACGGGAAAGGACCAAATGTGACAGGTCCAAGAGAGAAGATCCTTTTGAGAATGGTTGTTTTGAGAAGGGCCAAGTGAGAAGGGCGAAACGAGGACGGGCTCAAATGATTACCCCCGTCAAAATGGGTTTCGCTAAAAAACAAAACAAAACAAGAACAAAACGATACCGGTTCGTATTAGAGTTGTGAGAGCTCGTCATTCAGTTTTCACCGTGCGAACACCTTGTGAAGAAAAACAAAACAAAACCAGGCATTATTAAAACAAACAAACTAAAAAAGAACCTACCGTCAGGTAAAAAATCCCTGGTATATTCGGGTATGACAGTCGACAGTAGCGGTTGCCATCGAAGGCGCTTCCTGGCAAGCGTCCAGGGAATTGGGAAAGGTAATCGTAAGTAAAACTCTCCCCAATGCAAGCGGCCGTTTTAGTGCTGCAGCAAAAGAAATTAAACGGCGTCACGATTGCTTTGATTTTTCATCGCGCGATTATGATTAAGATAGTTGTGAAAGGTGGAGCTGCGACCAAAAAACAAACAAACATACAGCATCAATTAGTTGTTAAAAGTGTAAACGGCGCAGGATTTTCTACCAGAGTTCTGCCACATTGTTACTCGCTGTAGACGAAAGACTTAGCTAGTACAGTATGACTGCTAGCCTGGAGTGTCGTGCCTCGCCTAAGTGTGACACACGACCACACTCCGGTGCGATGCTCATCCCGGTGCACACGGGCAGAAGTGCGGATGGAACCCAGCAAAATGCTGCCAAGTAGTCGCCGGACCATTCCAACGTCACGCCATAATACAAGACGAGGAAACCATTGTAGCAAAGAACTACGATTCGTTCTAAGGTTCGCCCCTTCTCAGTTTGTCGCGCAAGATATTTTTCTACAGACCACCGCTCTTGGCGCTAACCTTCCATAATGCTTCTCCTATTGGTGACTCCAACCGTGTGCGTTTAATATCCCATTCTTCTGTGCCACATTTCCGTCACCGGGCCGCGATAGCTTTCTCTGCACGTTTTGACAGGCACAAGCTTCCTGTTTCTGAAAGTGACGTCTTTGACTCTGGGTGGCGTCGCTTCATGTGGTCTTGCGAATATTAGAGGCACCGGTAGCTTAAAAAGCACGAAAAAAATCTGAAGCTACACAGTGTTTTTTTTTAAATTTGCCTGACATTACAAAGTTTGAGAATAACATACGCGAAAGCTTCGCGTACGCAAAGAAATTACGTCGTCGCCACTGCGCACACGTCAAGACCAAACCACCTTTTTAATTGGCACGTGGCGATGACGCTATTTCTTTGCGTACGCAAAGCTAGCGTTGGCTATTCTAAAACTCAACCTTATCGTGCTATATACCCATTACATTATGGCAAGAATTTAATTTGCGCGATGCACTTGTCATATGTGCTTTCCAATCGCAAAATAGCCGCTTAGAGGGCTTTTACAGGGGAGCTGTTAAGCGCTAGTTTCCCCAGTATTGTGTCCGTCAGAAAACAAATGATGACATAAAACTCTGGACAGCTACCGCCATCTATGAGCGACGGCGGCTACCAGACAATCGGCTCGCCGGATGTCTGGTTGCTGCCGTCGCTCATAGATGGCGGTAGCTGTCCAGCCTTTCCAATCTGGCTTGCCGACTTGCGTTCGGCCATTACTTCATTCCCATCATAGTACAGCTTCGCTGGTCTCCCTTCTTCACCGGAGTGGAAAGGCTGAAATTCTTTATTGTAAAAACATAATAAAGAAATGTATTTAAGGCAACAGACAGATATCTAGTCAATCCTGCTTAAAACACAGCTAGATCTTAGAAAAAAGGAACACGATGTGTGCAGGAACAAGGTGCAAGTGAAACGTCATGCTCATTACAGATTTTGTTTTCCCCAGTGTGTTGAATTTTTAATGTTTAATGTTTATTTTTTCACGTGCTTACAACATCTTCAAGGCCTTTGCAGTGAAACACAGTACACGAAATACATATTAACCACAAATGAATATGCGCAGAAATTCGTTTTGCGAAAAGCGAGGCATTTGCTTTGCGCTTTTTAAACCACCGGCGCCACCAGAGCCTTTTATACTGAGAGAGTTTGGCCTTTTTAAAAGGAGATTTTGACAGCCTGGCAACCACAGTGGAGTAGTCTGATAACCTGGGGATATCTACTTCCGTCCGCCATTTTGTGGCTCTGACTCATAGAAACTATATGCCATTTCTCAGGAATGAACAAGACAAAGAAGTAACGCCATTTTGTGTTATCGCGGAATCTGCGGGTTCTAGCGGGCAACAAGCTCGTCCAATGGCCGAACTCTCTCAGTATAAACGGCTCTGGAAGCCATCATCATGGTGCAACCCTAGCTACCAGTGTTAGCTATAACGCGTTACAGGTAACGGTGTTACATGTAACACGTTACTTTTTTCTCTACTCACATTGTTTTAAAAGTAACAAATAACGTGCTTATTTTACTTGTTCAGTAACGGGTAACGTAGTTGCGTTACTCGCTATAATTCCCCCTCCCAAATTAAAAATATTAAACTTCTTTTGTCTTTTTATGCACCAAGTAATATAATGTCTAGCCCTCTTCCCACGTACCTTCAAAATCTGAACCGTAAAAATGACAAGGTAATTATTTATGCTAAGTTTTTGCATGGACATAATGTTTGTTGAATTATGGTGCCTACGCGTATCTCTAACGTGAAAACGGCAAAACGTTTTCATTCATATATACAAATTAACGCAAAAGCAACGTGTATTATCGGTAACCATAACGCGTTTCCATTATTTTCATGTAACGTAGCTTGGTAACGCGTTCCTTGTGTTAGCATGTAACGAGTAACGTGTTTCGTTACCCTTTTTTCGGTAACGCCAACAACACAGCTTAGAAATGTGGGTTAGTGTTATCACAGTGCCCGGAACGCATCTCCGACTGGCGTGTTTAGCGTCCTATTCCGGCCAATGCAATCGAAAGCGGTCCCGAAGTGGCAACAAACGACGTCACAGAAAGCCGGAGTGTCACGCTGTCGGATGTCGCGATCCTGGCGGTTGGTCGTAGAAATGCTGACGAGAAAGCACGAGCAAACGCGAGACGTCGCTGTCGTCGCGGCGTCCCAGCTCCTGGCTGCCGAAGCTTCAGCGGTCTGTCAAACTGGAGAGAGACCTGCAGCGGAACAGGCGTCGGCCACATCCACTCCCGCTGCTGAGACGCCACCAGGATCGCGGTCGGCGATAGCGTGACAGTTCTATGACGTCATCCGGCGGAAATCGAGGGACCACTTCTTTTTGAACGCGGTAAACACACCAGTGGAAGACGCGTTTCAGGTATCATAGTGTTACCAAATACCCTGGAGACTAATGCTTGAAACTCCGGGGTGAAAGAAGAGACGAAAGCAGAAAGCGATTGTGGCGTCATGGAGTGGGCAACTAACTATTTGCACCGCAAATGAAGCAAGTGGGTCTGACTAAGTAGCGAAATTGATACTCCACGAAATATATGCATATATATCTTTATGAAGCATTGGGAGCATAAGCTCGTGATATTGGAAGGCTTTGTCTTTTAATGTCAAAATGATGTGTGCTCTGTAGACCTGTCCGGATTTGCCTAATTGCCATGCTCCGCGCTTTTTAAGATGCCAGTGACTACGGCATAGGCGTGCGCAGGATTTTTCATTAGGAAGCACGAGGTTTCCGGAGAGCGCCCCCCCCCTTCCGTCGGTGTTTTATGCCGTCGAAAAAGAAACCTTAGCGCCGGCGCAGTCGCGCCTCGAGTCGGGCCAACTTTGCGCCCCCCCCTAGATGATTAGAGGGGGCGGCCGCCCCTCCCCCCCCCCCCGTGCGCACGCCTATGGACTACGGCCAAGATTCGGTGCTTTGGTTTACTTGAGAGTAACCCGTATCTGTTCTTCAGCGCAGGGTGAGAACCGTGAAAAGCGTGGTCCGTTGTCAACGTAGCTCATCATGTACCTGTCCGCCCAGGCACAGCCGGGCCTCAGTGCCCCGGGATGCCCGGGGATGTTTGCCGGTGGACCGTCGCCGTCGTGAACCACACCAAGCCTGCGGATTTTGTAAAAAGCGCATAAAATATGAAAGTGAACAGCTTTGAACAACGTCAGATCGTTGTTAACAAACAGGCCCCCGTTTACCCACACTATACTCGCTGGCAGATCAAGAATGAAAGAAGTTTTGCTCATTATGCATGCGCTCCACAAAGAAGTTCTTACACAGTTTGTTTGTCAGAGCAAGAAACGATCCTCTTGGCGTTTGAAACGTGGACGTGTGATGAAGTAATGATAAGCTAAAGTAAAATTCACCCAGGTATATCTTAGTGTACAACAATGAGGTGGTAAATCAATAATGCTCCGCGAAAAGCCGGACTTTTTTACCCGAAGGGGTGCGTGTACAAAAACTGATGGGACGGAAATAAACCTCAGTATAGGGCGGTTCCACATGACGCACTTCCGGTTCGGAATTTTGAATCCCGTCTTGCCCTGCCTCGCGTTGGTCTATAAATGTATACAACTTCTGCTTTTCGATATTTGAAGTCAGCTGCTCGCTTTTAATTCGAGTACATCTTTAAAAAGTAGAAAGGGGAAAAAGTGCACTGGTTACATGAATGCTGGTTTCTCAGTGTGCCGCTGGTTTGTGGGGCTCGGCGTACATAAGATGGGAGAGAAAGCAGGGGGAGGGGGGGGGTAATTGACACAATATTTTGGATGGTAACTAGAATTTGTAAATTAACGTTCTAAATAATGGCCGGATGTGTTATGTGGTAATTTTGGTTTCAGAGTAAGTTAAACAGGTTAAAGAATTTCATGCAAGGAAGCGGGTGTTGTAATTTTAATGAATCAGTTTTCGCGTCTTGTCACCCAATTTTGAATCTGGACGCAAAAACTAGGAAAAAAAGAGCACCGTAGGTATTTTTTACAATGATGCTGAGAAAGGGGTCCTGCAGTCATCTGGAATGAGTTCAGGTTTTGAAGAAATATCACAAATTAAACTCAATGTAATTTATTTGAAGCAGGTTGCGTCAAAAAGATAAGAAAGACTCACAAATGGGCTGCTTCGTGAGCCACAATGTTGACTCCCCTGTACGTCCCCGCTTTGTCTTCGGCGATGGCGACTTTCATGAGTCCGCAGATTTCCCCAGTATAACCGTAGCCTTTGTGACAACAGAACAACAGAAATGTTTAGGGTCATCTTAACGAACCGCCGGAGACAACTTCACACTTGTTTGGTTTATCGAATAACTGTTTAAATCGGATTTATTAAACTTTACAGTTGCCATGACAACGATATTGGATAAGAATGTTTTTCACTTTACACAAGTTTACTGGCACCCAAGTATACCCGCACGCAACGGCACTGACAAAGAAGCTTCTTTGTCGCCGCGTAACCTCAAGGATCGAAAAAGTGTTGGTGTACTTGAAAACTATGAGACCGGCTACTATGAGACCTCATACCTGAAAACTA
>JAZHYW010021875.1:0-11353 GCA_037355805.1 Ixodes ricinus
TGCTGTATTGCTATGATAGATATGATTATTAAGACACCACATTGTCTTGTCTGGCCATTATTTAGGGTGACTGTCTAAAACGCTGACCAGGCAGTCGTCAAACGTGTTTTCAAGACATGGGTTAGAAAACTTTTTCCCACAGTAATCAAATCCAGTTTACATTGCTATATAATTGTCTGTATATTTACACGATTAATGTTTTTCATAGTTTATCTGTTTCATTTTTTTTAAATTATTACCGAACATACTGATATGATATTCTTTTTTTCGCTTTTTTAATACAGCCCGTTTAATTTATTCCTGTACATTCTAAACGTTGTCAAGTTCTGAATACTTTTAGATTTTACAAATTTGTGGTACGAAAAATTGCTAAATTAGATAAGCCTGTATAGAAAGTGCTCATTATAAATTTGGTAGAACATTCCCAAAACGCTTTGTATACTGCGTCGAGTGAATCTTTAGCATAAAACCATATCCCAATTGGTGGTTTCAATAGATTTCGCGAAATATTGCAGTCTCTGTAGAGTAATGGCGCTTGTACCGAAAGCCTTAACAATTATGTTGGAGAGTTGGTAAGTTGTGAGCTAAGGCCTGTTCACACACTTGCAACCGAGTAGGACTGACTAAGCAAAGCCCCGGTTTTAGCTTCTCCTTCCGACGGCAATTAGGACCGGATGCGCTGCTGCCTGTGAGATCTGGTCCTAAGCCGTCGCTAGAGTCTCAAGGCCCGTTCACACACTTGCAACCGAGTACGACCGAGTGAGACAAGGCCGATTTTTAAGCCTCTTGCGACGGCGTATGACAAGATGTGCTGCACGAGGTAAGCTTCGCAAGGTAGACCGGTCTTGTCTCAGCCGGTCCTACTGGGTTGCAAGTGTGTGAACGAGCTTTTAGAAACCGGTCTTGCCTCAGTCGGTCCTACTCGGTTGCAAGTGTGTGAACGGGCCGGGCCTTTAGGTAGAAAGATGTGGTAAATTCACTGATATCGCAAATAATTACGCCTGAAGCAAAGATGTTTTCCTGACAGCAGTTTGTAATAAAGTAATCAAGTAAAGTCGGAGCCTTTGTCTGTTACTCTTGTTGCTTTAGTAATGAGACATCTCAAACATTTTGATTCAACCACAGAAAACAGCCCTTCGCGCATAGTTGACGTTTTTAACAGATCCATATTAAAGTCACCACCCAAAAAGAGCGGTATGAATATTGTCGCTAAAAATAACTGAGTAAGCTGTCAAGCACAGGAAAAAGGACGTTTACGTGGTCCAGGTGGAGGTCTTTATATCACACTGAACACGTCGTTGCTACACTGCAGTGACAAAATTTTGAAGGACTCGTTTAGTTCTTAGAATTCGGAAATAATACAACGGTCAAGTGATTTATGCACAAGCATTAAAAACGCCACTTCCTCTCCTTACATTTCGTCGCATGGAAAAATGCTCGTAATATGAAAACACAAAATCCTGCCAATCTGAATTATACCAAGATTCTGAGATGCATAGATACACTAAAGAAAAAGTTGAAAGTATTAAGAAAATTTTCACTATTATCAACTTTTGACTGCATAAAGCGTACGAGTAATGCGCAAAAAAAAAAAGAAAAACGATGCAATCTGCTTAAGAGTTTTAATTGCAGAGATAAACTCTTCGTTTTTGCATTCTGATAATACCTAAACGATAGTCGACATTGCGCAAGCGCGGCGTTACCGGTTGTTTTTTGAGACAACTCTTCAGGAGTATCATCTGATTTAGGAGAGATCGACTGACTACACGTTTTATGACGCGCTGGCTCAAGCCTTGCATTTGCCCCGCCCGCATATGTAGAGTATTTCATTTCATAAAACGACCGCCGCTGCGATAATATTTCATTGCAAAATATATCTTTTTTTTATTTTGCTTCGCGAGACACAGGTATTGCAATGTATGAAACTTATTCGTTGTTCGTTTCTGACGTCTCGGCGTTCAGTCCACGATCTCACAAGAAGAGAGCATTGCACGCAAAATAAGCCTTCTAACTCCAGTCGTGTCGTCAACTAATATCGTCGAATACGAAAAGTATCTTCTAAAACTCTCTTTCTAAACGAAAACCAATAAATGAGTAAGGAAGGTTGCTCGCCTATGATATTTTGTTCGGGAATAAGTATTAACGAGCGATGTCTGGTTCAGCTGAAGTGACAAACCTCGAATTTTGCAAGCCGACGAAATCGGAAATCTGCACTTTGGCGACCGGTGTAGTCTTTAGAAGAACCAGTTGGCGACGTTCAGCATTTAAGATGTTGGAAACAAACCTTGTAACAACGATGAAACAAAGTAGTATGCATTGGAAGAAGTATTTGGCCGTGATTGCTACCTATAGGAAGCCACTTAAAATGCATTTTGAGAGGTCCGTATACCGAAGTGCCTAAGCCTGGTTCAGACGGGCGGTTTGACTGCGTTTGACTGCGTTGCGGATGCGAGACACCAGGACATCCCTGCTGCTCATATCGCGTGCCAAGATGATTCCTTCAATTGGATTCCGCGCTTCATACGAAGCATTGCAGATGCGCCGGTGACTCGCTTTCGCTTCTCGACGCAACGCAGTGTACAACGCACTGAAACGCTAGTGCCTGAACCGGCCTTGAGTGCGACGAAGCGCGCAATGCACCGCTTAATTACCCTGTCAATACTACACTTCCGATATTGAAAGTATATCGCGGTGTATACTAAAAAGATAAGCGTACTTTTACGTGAGAGTGCTTTCGGTGCGCGTCGAGGGTGGTTGACCGGAGGTAATTGTGTTCGATTCCTTTTTGTTCGGTAGCCTGTATACAAGACAGACGAATGCTTTCCTCCGCCGCACTGGAAAAAAACAACGGGCGCTGACCGGTTCGCGCGAAAGCCTTGGTTTCAAGTTGACGCCTTTTGCTTCTCGGTTGTAGATATTCCCCCGCAGAAACATCGTTGACCCACAAAGTTGTCGCACGAAGCCCAGATTTCACGGCGACACGGCGACGGCCATTAAGGTCGTCTTGGCCTCCGCCGCGCTCGTCTCGAGTCCACATTTCCACGTCCGCCGTCGGGAGGAAACGCTGATTGTGGCCCCTTGGCGCTTTACTCCGCGCACGCGGCGAGGAACAAACGAAACAAACAACGACGCCTTCGTATACAAACGTTCAACTGAAAACACACGTACGCACAAAAAACACACACGCAAGCACAAAAGCGACGAAGCGAGGCAGAACTGCATTCCGCGGGGAAATGTCCAAATCCGTCATGTTGCGCAAATCAGAAATAAAAGTGTTGTCGTTTCATTATTTCGCAACTCTCGCAATTCGAGCTTTTTGTGGCATGCGCGGTCGTCGTTTCAGTCATACGACACGCACAAAAGGCTCATCCGGACAACTTTTTAAAAGAAATCTTACAAAAAAAAAAAAAAACACGCAAACGCGCGCGCGCGTGCGTGTGTGTGTGTGTGTGTGTGTTTGTGTGCGTGCTTCTGCGTGTGTGTGCGTGCTGTTTATGTGCATCATTGTGCGTGCGTGCGTGTGTGGGTTTGTGTGATTGAGTGTGTGCGTCTATGTGAGCGTGTGTGCGTACGCTCCTCTAGTCTAGGGTTAAATTAATGCTGGTAAATTTTCATGAGCTCGCCTGCGTATTGAGCGTATTTTCACTTTCGCGAGGCGCAGTTGTGTCAAGGTCGTTGAACTCTGGTCGCTGGCGCAGGTGGAGGTACATCCCACAACGCGATGAATCACGCTGGTGTTCGCGGAACAAAAGAAAACTGGTCACTTTGTCTCGCAGCGTGTTTTCATTTTCATGTTTTTTTTATTTTTTTATTTATCGAACCCATTCTTACAACGATCTCTAGGAAGTGGTATCGATTTTGCCTATTGTTTTTTTTTACGTATAAGTTCGCGGCCGTTTTCCTCGTTCAAAAAGCGCATTCGGGATGAGAACGAGAGCGACTCCAGGTTTTGAAACACTGCTGAAAACAAAGGTAACGGGGACAAAGGAAGAAAATGAATGACAGAAGAAGCGGTTTTTATGTTTATTTATGCCAGCTACATTCGTAGGTGGAATGTTCCAAGAATAAAATCTGTTCTCCTATAGCGCATTCTCAAACTTTGTTGTTGTTGGTGGTGGCGGCTTTTCTTCTTTTATTGTGAGTGTGTCTGATCTTTGCCTGTTTTTGGTTTATCCGAGAATTCCTACAGGTCACTCAGGGCTCTTGTAGGAGGGGATTACACAATGGAATGTATAAAGAAGGTGGACAGCGAGGCATTGCAGGGTAGGGAAATGTTGGCCACCCACGTTTGTCCTTAGTAGCGCTATGTGTTACTTTGTTTTTCTTTATTATTCTGAGGCATTTATTTTGCATGGTCGACTTCTACTTGTTAAGCAAACAACCTGCCGGAACGAATATGCTAATAGCGACCAAACATCTCCTCCCTCAATCCTGCGAGTCATTACAAATTAATTTAAGATATTCCAAGCCATACGTCGTAATTCTACTTTTAAGGTTCGACGTTTTCAAGCTATATGCACAGTCTATAGATGCCTCCCTCAATGAAACGGAAAAAGCAGCTTTGTGATTGCAGCCTTTATACGTCCGTGTGCTGCCGAGAAATTAAATTGCAGTTCAAAAGTCTGTACAACAAGTTCGTCTGCATTCTCGCATGAGGTATGGTGATGTCGAACGCCGAGCCCGATTGGCTGATCGCGGTCCCCTATCTGAGCGTCGTCTGCTCCTTTGCAACGTCGTCTGCTCGCAACGTCGTCTGCGTCTGTCTTACCTTTCCTGCGACTTTTGCAAGTGGAGAGGCCAGATTCACGAAACTATCTTACGCCAAAAATATGCGTAAGACAAAACTTAAAAACAAATTCGTATTCACGAACCGAAATTTTCGTAAGTTTTGCGCAGGTTACGACAAAATCCTACGACAGCTCCGAAGCTACGCACTTGTTACGATCAAATCAGCATGGCCGACAGCGTCGCGGTCGCGACGACCAACGGACGTTTATTTTTCTACGTGCGCTTCTCTCGCGTCCCGACTTCAAGCAGCAAGAAAAAGTAAAAAGTACTTGAACCAGACCACGACGAACAAGAACGCTGGATCCACAAACACCGGGAAAAGCTCCAACGGCCACGATTCCACCGACACCGACCAAGCGAACTCGGCAGATAGGCCTAGCAGCCACTCCGACTCGGTGACCGTCTGCCCACGACCGGCTGGCGTGCTGAATGGAATGTGCCCGCGCGACCCTTGTGAACCCTTCCCGTATTATACTGTGATCACTGACCTCAATTTTAGATTAAGAGGTCAATCTCTTCCTCTTGTCATCTCCTTGTTTTCCGAGGCAACGGTGACTCTCGCCGGTGAAAAAGCGGTGAATATCCGACAGACGCAGGAAAGGTAAAGGAGCCATCGCTTTGACTAGCAGACGTAAAGCACGACGACGTTAACTGCGCCAACCCGCCGACGCCGTTAAAGAATGAGGAGTCTTGCCGCACACGAAAGGGGGGAAAAGTATTTGGGAGGGAACTTGCGGACACTAACACGCTCACTCTCGGTTCTTAGCAAACAAACCTCGGCGTCTCGGGACACCTCGCCAGTGAGTACTTGACTTCCCTCCTTGATGCGCGTCTGCTAGTTGTTCGACAAAAACAACGAACCGCTCGAGTTATTTCGTCTGCCTTCTCTGAAAGGCGAAGTCGAGCTCGCTCGTAAAGACCTGCACTTCCGAAAGTCGCAGGAAAGGTAAGACAGACGCAGACGACGTTGCGAGCAGACGTCGTTGCAAAGGAGCAGACGACGCTCAGATAGGGGACCGCGATCAGCAGTCAGACGCTTGGCGTTCTGACGTCACGCATCATTTCTGCGCAGAAGACGAAAATGAACACCAGCGCGGCGTATTGCCGCATCGATGTCCGGTGATATCAAACGAGGTGAAGGCAACGCGTCGAGACCATTCGCACGTGCGATTTCGCTTGCGAGCGCGCGCGACAGGCGCCGCTACAGTCGGCCATAAACGTAGCGCAAAAGTAGAGACATAGACACGGAGCAAGTCTGACGCAGCTGACGTTTAGTGAAAAACAAGGAAGATAAAGCGCTGCAGGAATACGTGTAAATTAGAAGAAAGATCAAAGAAATACAAAGCGAAAAAAGATTGGTCCGACTTCAAAATAGGAAACAGAAAAGCAGCGGGATTAAATATCAATAAGTTACACTAGCATAAACTCCTGAAAAAAAATGAAAGTATAAAGCAGCAGAAATCAGATGGAATGAAAACCTCAATTTCATCTTATTTATGGCGTCTTGTACTTGTTCTCGTCTTCAGCGCTACCTTTATTTGTGTAATGTACAGTACAACCAAGCAGCCCGTCGTATAATCTTAGCACATCCGCCAGGCCTTTTTTTTTTTTTTTTTTTGCGGCATGGGCGACGTCGCATATACAAAATCGCAAGTTAAAAATGGCACCACTTGAATCAGGCTTCACCTAAATAAGCTGTCGCGAGCGCTGATAGAGTACGCTTTTAGCATAAAGGAACGCGAACACCAACGTAACAAAGGCGAGCAAAGAAAAAAAACACTACGCGGTATGCGGGAAACAAGACAGGATTCAAAACAAACTAAAGGACAGCAAGTCCGAAAAAAAACACGAAAAACTTGCAGACAGCGAGGTTCTAAATGAAAATATCTCCTGCCGAGGCGTTTCATTCGAAGCAACCTGATGCGCGGCGGTAAAGAACGCCTCTCGGTCTCTGTCAACGAAAAACAAAAAATAAAGCGCTAGAGGAAACGGGATTTCGAGGCGAGTCGAGTGGCACACAGTAACCCAAAGAAGCAGGCTGGAACGGAAAATATATTATAATTAGAAGAGACGACCCATGGATGTAGAACGCCACCGTTCTATACCGGCTGCCATGTTTCTGACAGGCGCAGCAGCCGTTTCTGTCCTTTCTTTCGCATACTTTCGCTCTCGCGAGAAATGAAAAATAAATAAATGAAGGAGAGTTAATCCGTCGTCTCCAAACCGAGATGACTCCCCTGGTATTCTCGAAACAGAAAGGGAGAGAAATCAACCGCGTTTCCGCTTGTTTCCCTTTCACTTCCGACTGCATCGCGAGTGGCCGACCCAAAATAGCACGTTCGCCTAAAAAGCACGCGGAACAAGTCCCCGTGATGGACGATTCGCATACTACAAGAAAATACGACGCGTGAGGTCGCGCGGCGCATCGGGCCACCGACTGCGCATGCGCGGCAGGCGCATCATACCGCACGGTCCCAGGACGCCATTTGCAATCTTGAATCCCTCCCCCCCCGCGTCGCCCGAAAACGATCAAGCGAGGTGCGGGAGAAAGAAAATCGAGGGTCTTCCTGGCGGCGGCACGATCGGGCCGTGATGCACGAATCCGCACTGTCGCAACCGTATAAATAATCTCCCGCGAGCGTAACAGCCGCCTTTCTTTAACGAAGGCTCAGGGGCCCGGAACCGGAAGAGAGAGCCGCCCGCTCGTCATAAGGGTCGTTCACTACGACGCGAGATTTACATACTGTTGTAACTCCGGCTCCGCGCTACAAATTAACAATCTCGCTAATCGTATTTCTCAGTCTCTCTCTCTCTCTCTGTTGGTTGCGATATACTTTTTGCGCTGGTATTTGCGTTGTCGTTTGGCTGGGACACCGCCTCTATGTTGTAATCATGCATTTTGGTAACCTATGCCGTAATAATAATAATGTTTATTTCCCCCATCATGAGATGATGGTGGCGATCAGGAAAAAAAAGCTGTGAGGCACAGCTTGACGGGTTCCTGACCGCCTACAGCAGCAGCGACAGAGTGGGGAAATAATACATCAATTGAAAGAGAAACACAAATTTACAGAAAATGATCGCTATCACAACATGTTGAGCACAATACCTTAGATTATCACAATATTGACGTATAGGGCATGACGGGCAAAAAAACAAAAACAAGCTCATAGTATTAAGAACAAAACACGGAGAAAAGAGAGCAATTACACTAATCATCAGTGAAAAAGGGTGACCTCACTTCACTCAACGATAACTTGTCCCAATCAATACCTTTAGCTAAAAACAGATTAAATAATTTAGGAACAGCGTATTTCAGCGTTTGTGTGCCATAGTTTGTTCTCGGTGTGACCACCTCCCAACATTCAGCTCCGCGGGTAGGGTAACTATGAATGTGTTTCTTGAGATTTATGCAAGATTTATAAAAAAACTTTATATTTCTAATTTGCTCCATCATAAAAGTGCACTATCTCAAATTGTCACTATAAAAAAGAAAAACAACGAAACACATTTCACGACACGCATATCTACGCAGAAGTCCCTGAAATATTTGATTACCAAAAAAAAAAAAAATAGAACTGGAGCTTTCCACGTTTGAAGCAGTGGATTTCTTGTTAATAATATAAAGAACAGGTTTTAATAGTCCTATTGCTAAACTACCCTAGCATAGGAGAATGCTGGAAATGCATGTTCCCGCGCCTCACCTATAAAATGTTCCAGAACCAAAATAAAAGCATTTGCAAATGCCATTTGTTAGGCTTTGCATTAGAACAGTCACTACCATAACCTCCTACGAGCACATGCGGCGCGGCCCTGCGTTTCCTTTGATACTTGGGAAATTTAGCAATATGTATATTTCCCGATAGCAATTTTCGAGTTTCATGGGAGAAACTTGCGACACACTGAGGGCCGTTCTTCCATCGGTTCTTGAGATGGAGCGATGAAGCTGTTGTCGAAGCTTGCTAGAACAGCGTCTCAGAGACTGAAGTTGAAAAGAAAGCACAGCTCACAATATACTGACAAAAGTGAAGAAAACCGCCAAGAAAAACTGCCCGCTGGGGAAGAGGTGGAGCAGGCAGACAACGAACGAGACCTGGCGCCCGCTGCACACTTCGCCCAAACGAAGGCCAGTGTTTCATGTCCTCATCTGCTAAAAGCAGTAAGCACGTAGGTTCCCCAGAGAAAACAATGCTGTGAACCAATACAACTCCAAATATACGCTTATAGAAGAATGCTATAACTTGCAAAACAAGGGCGATACGTCTTGGAGCGCGAAGCTGATCCCGCTCAGCTCGTAGGCGCTGGCACAACATGCTTTTCACTCTGTCTCAGCTGTGACGCTGCTCTAGCAAGCCAGCCTAACTTAAGCAACGTTTCGGAACAAGTAGGAAAAAAAAGCACTGCAAAACTAGCACGAGCGAAATGTGTATGCGTCTCCAGCCGAAGTCTCAAGCGATCGCACTGGCAGATAACCTGCAGATTTCAGCGAAAACACTGCTTCTAACAAGCCGGAATAATTCACCGCAAAAACGAACGTGCGAAAAAAGAAAATCAACGTAGCTATGTGTGCGAAATGTCCATTACATGACCTGACATTCAATCCAGTGATATAAGAGACGACGCATGCCCAATGAAAAGCTAAAGTGCCTTATAAACTGTCACTGCCGAGTGCACGAACTTTCGGGGCTACACTGCATCATGGTAGTACTAAATCACGGTTTCCCGCAGCTCACAGCCCGACTGCACAAAATAAGAACTTTGTGCAACACTAGTGGGGGCGTTTCTCCGCTACACCAGCCCACACTGGCCCATTCGTGACAGAATACTCAAACGCAATGACAATACGCGTCTTCGTCGCGATGCTCCAAGGATAAGGCGAACTTTTCTTTCAGTCTCTCCTTCGCAAACTTGATGTCGTAGCTATGGGGACACCCAATGCGATGCAGATCTAGATGCGTCATCAAATTTGCGGTATGTGATATATAAATGGTGCTCTGCGAAGATACGTTGGCAATCCGATTTCAGCTCGAAGTGACAATAGATGCCTTCACGATCCATTCAATACCTCGACATCCATACTAGCTCCCTGCACACAAATCACTACCTAGAGAACAAGAAAGAATACTCCGTGCACTATACGTTAACACTTTCCCCCACCCCACCAGAAATCACCTCCTAGCCCCACTGACTTTTCTCCGCAATGTCGCTTCTGCGGAGAACCCGGGTCCCTCCGACATATGGTAGGAGGCTGCTCCCCACCCGCACTAGATTCCCCCCATCCTCTACCTCACCACCGAGCTTTGGGAGAAGCGCCTTGGCCAAAGCTCCGACACCTCGACGATCAGCTACGACTGGTCGCGAGGGCCCAAAAGACGCGGCCAGGCTCAAGGCATCTGGAGCCAGGGCCGCCTCCCGAAGCTTCTTTTGCTCAAAAAAGATGTTTATTCTCTCTCTCGTGCCCACTCCGTGAAGGATGACCCGGAATAACTTGACCACCGTATGCAGGAACTCAGTATCTGTGGCCAATATTATAACAATTTGGGCATATAATCACGTGAACTCTTTCTAGCTGCAGGTGAAAGAGCAAATAATGTTCGTTTTCTCCGATTTTGAGACCGCCCTCGTAGGAGAAAATAGAAAACAAAATTGGCTCATATAGGTATAAATGTCAGAATAATTGCAAACATATCTATTAAAAGTAAATAACTAAATAGCGTCTACGCAGTGCTCTATCTTAAGTCGAAAGCTAGCGCTGGAGGCGGAGCTTGTACCGCACGTCTCACGTTGCAACATACCATGATGTGCACACCGTTCAGAAAGTGCGATACCCGAGTTAATTGTTCCTTCATTTTTTCACGAGCGAGCGCGCGGGAAAATTGGGAATTTGCCAGAACCATAGCGCTCTGTCATCGGACAGGTTACAGCGCGGCAACGTCCGCTTGCGCAGAGCGAACTTGAGCCTCCGTGTACACACTTCCACTTTCCTCAGGCATTCGCCCCGCAAGACCCCGGAAGCTCCGAGTGTTCGGAAGGCAACAGACACGGGCCGCAAGTGCACGCCTCAAGGTTCAACGGCACCGCACCATTGCTCCGCAGGCTGACAGTGCGGTGGACCTATCAGACCAGTCGGACGCCAACTCTTGACCACGCTCCCGGCGTACTCCCCGCGCGAGAACAGGATCCGCACAGACAAGATGGGCGGTATGACTGGCGGGATGAGCAAGCTCCGTTTAGCTACGGGGCACCGCTTCTCCGGGCTCATTAGCGCAACTCGTGCAGCGAGCGCGGCGACGACCGCCCGCCTATAATTCAGCGGCGCCGACTCGCACACTATGCGTGTTACAATACAGGAGGGTGACGTTTCCTTCTCTCACCTGAAGCGGTCACAAGGGCGGGGGCGGCCCGGGCGCTGGATCCCGAGCGAGAGAGATAGTGCACGGTGTCGCGCGGCTCCGCCCCGGTGCGCCCCTGCCTGGAAGTTTACTGGCAGCGACTCGACTGTTACGCTCGCGCGGCAAATGAGGAACTCCCCGTGTGTTCTCACGGCGGTGTATACGGCGTGCAA